>CABHPQ010141163.1:0-22919 GCA_902168405.1 Peromyscus aztecus
GAGCAGTGAATCTTGCTCTTTCACTATAATTATCCCCACCCTGTGTAACTTGCCTCCCTCATTTACTGCCCAGGATGGGGGGTTTTAGGGAAACCTATAGGGGCATCAGGAAGAGGTACCTCTCTCCTCAAGCTTGCAACCTTCCCCATTCATGATTCCTCACTTGTCAGTAACTTCTCACTCATGCTCCTGAAGGGAACCTCAATAAATGTACTGGTTCACCAAGTACAATTTGGGTGGAGTCATTTCTTCTGTCTATTGATGGCTGGCTGTCTAGGGTGAACAGATGTTTGTTCGTGAAAAATCACACAAGAGAATGGTGTGTATTATGAATACCTGGCTGGTTGAGATATGTAAGAGTGTTGTCATGCACCCGATGCACTGAGTCTCAGCAGCACAGAGAGGCAATGGCCACGGAGAAGTCATAGCTCCAAACATTGCTATATGTTTTACAGAACTCGCCAAGCAAGTTAGAGAGTTCTCTGGTATTTTTTTATTTATACCATTATACACTTATTTATTTGGGAGTATTTCATATGCTGGTTCTTTGCAACCTGGAGCTGCCAGTATAGTTTGGTAAATTTTTAATGATTTAGCTCAGAGGTATTTCTGATGATTAAATATCTTTTGGTAAAAATTGTCTATCAATTTCTGCATCCTCTCTTCTACTTCCTCTCCCTTCTTTTTCTCACTCTTTCTCTCACCCCTCCCTTCCTTTCTGTATCCATGTATTTCAGCTTAGCTAAGTTTATGATTTATTACCACCCTTTTCCTTCTGCACTTCTGAGATCTACATTATCACCCAATTCTCAGAACCATTCTCCTAAGGGGCAGGGAGCAAGCTCTATAACCCGAGGAAAAGACAAACCATCATACTCGTTATCGACACACAGATGAGCGCCCCTTGCTACTGCTCACTCCATTTGCTGTATTGTTCCACATGCTCTTGGCCCTGAGGCCAATGCTGCTCAGCCAGCCTCCTCCAACCCTCTGCATGTAGCAGAATTTCCCCATGGACCAAGTGCAGTCAGCATTGGGAAAGTACATGCTCCTCTTTCTGCCAGTGTGTTCTGTCTCTGCTGGCATGAAGACTTTTCCAATGCTCACTGAACTGTGGAGCAGCTGCAAGGGGATTTCCTTGGGGAACAAAGGACATTTAAAGACAGCAGAGTTCCTGGAAAGGTAAAGTCCTGGGTGTGTTGCCAATCCCAACTTGTGTGAAAGGTCTGTGTGTGAGTACTAGGGTGCACCCCCATCCTCAACTACCAGTGCTCATTTGGGAGTGCATTTTTCACCATTGTCAGAGATAGAGCAAATCACAAGCATATGCTAAGACCATCAAGAATACATCTCATATAATTCTGATGCAGTGATTTTATTGGGCAAGGGATGAATATTTGATTAGTATGTACAAGGCCCTGGGTTGCATCTCTGGTACTGCAAAACAAGATAATACAACAACTTAACTACTCTCTGTAGTTAACTACAGAATATAGAAGAGGTACATTAAATACTATTTTAAAATTATTTCCTATATTTTTCTAACAATGTCATAACTGGTTTATTTTCAATCTTATATAATGATTCAAAGTACAGATTAAGTCTTAGTTTACTTTCTGACCCTTCGTGAAATGATTGTTTGCTGGGACTCATTTTTCACTAAATGTTAAAGCATGGTGCATTTACACTTCACATCTATCTCCCTTTGCAGGGAGCCCTCCTATCAGGAACCTAATTTTTTATACACAATGCCCAGCTCGGGCTGGGGCACCTGCAACGTCTGCTCTCCTTACCTTTGATTTGCCTTTGCTGTAACAGGCCTTCTTGGTAGCTTCATCACACTCCCACTCCACAGCCTGCAGAGAGAACAAACGCAAACCTTTAGGGCATTGAAGAAAAGGGGGAACAGGAAGGTCCATGTGACTACATTCGATCATTGGCGCATCCTCGTCCCAACATCTTCACCGTGGTATAGAATTAACACCACATACAGGATATCAAGTCATGGGCTGACATTTCACTTTAAAATTAAGACATTTAGAAGACATGTCCTCTAAAAAACGGCTTCATAGTCAAAACAGCAGGACATTCAGATGTAGTTTCTGGTAAGCAAGACGGATTACTTGAGGGAAACCACGATAAGCACCCAGCCTAGGAGACCATGAAACAGAATGATCTGAATCATTCGGACCCACAGTGTGTCATGCATCAACACTCCTGGGTAATGCCAGGGATGACTCAACATATTCTAGCTACCACAATACCCATGGACGTGACAGCTAGGGTAGGGTTGGTTCATGCGCAGAGAGCACGGTGACCATTTCCCGCCTCCATGCAGCTGCTAGCTCTATTTGGAGCCACGGTGTTTAATGTTTTTCAGACTTCTCAAACCGGACCCACACTGATTAAGCTGACAAACGCATTAGCACATCTTGTCACAAAGAAAACGAACCTGCAACACAGAAGAGGATGGCGCCCATTTCACAGACAGAGGGGATTCACAAGCTGTGTCTGCAAGTCGCTTAACAACAGTTCAAGCCTGGAAGTATTGTTCTTTTCTACTACTTGGTAGTGTGTAAACATTTAAATGGAAAGTATTTCTTCTATTTTTTTAATATCTTCTTGTAATATTTTTCTAACAACTCAAATTAGATTTCTGAAGATTCAGAGTGATGGACTAGTGAAGTTATTATCAGGAAAACATGAGGAGCAATCTTGTTAGGTCAAAAAATGTCAAATAATAAACTAAACTAAACCCAATATCAACCAAAATAAAATAATATGCAGGAAAAATACTGTCTCTACTTTCACCCAGGCCCCAGGGAGAGATGTTTCCCAATTCTCCAAGATGTAGGAGACTATGCAGTCAGGTCACTGTCACCAATCACTGCTGCATAAGAGAGGAAGGTATACCAACTGTGTGCCGGATAGCTTACCCCTCTTGACAAACATGAGACCATGAGAAAATTATCCACAGAGAACCATCCTGGTGTTCCTCCAATATGAACAATGCCATGTCTCTTTATGATTGTGTGGAACTGAGAATTCAATCAGAATCGACCTCAATAAGAGAATGTGTTAATTCTGTGACTCTTTCCTGGGCCAATGTTTGGTGGGGGCAGTGAAGATACAGCTAATCCATGTCTGATGCAAATAACTGCCTTGAATTCCTTCCAGGATGGCAAGTATTCCCATGAAAAGCAAAGAGCTTCACACACAGCATTGTGACACGCAGATTCAAAAAATGAAAATATACTCACTGTTAACCATGTCTGACCTTTAATATGTTCTGTTCTTAAATCTATTTATAAAAAACTCCCTGTTGCATCTTTGCTAATATTTAAATGTAAAACAGAATTGACACACCGATACATCCCTTCAGCAACCAAGAATTCATTACAATTTAAGCTTATGTTACCGAACATTTAACAGAAAGCGGGGTTGCCGTCACACAGGTATGAGCACATCTGTACAAGGAAACTCTTCAGCTGAGGAGGTGCTCTCAATGTCCCTTCTTGACTTGGTGACATTGTTAAAAGTTAAATACTGGGGAATGGAGAGACAGCTATGGTAGTAAGGTGCTTTGTGTGAAGGAATGAGGCAAGCCCAGTCCTGAGGCAGTGGAGACACAAAGGACCCAGGAGCTTGCTGTCCAGATGCTCTAGTCTCATCTATGAGTTTCAGGCAAATAAGAGATCATGTTGAAAAAGAAATAGGACCCACCAAGGTAGGTAGCACCAGAGAAATGATACCCAAAGTTGACTACACACACACACACACACACACACACACACACACACACACACACACTCATATGTATATACATGTATAAGTATACCTGCATACATATGATGCGTGTGCACACCCAAAGACACATAGACTTAAATGTTGATATACATTAGAAAGGAAGGGTCATGAGTTTTAAGCCTGCATGGATTGTAGAGGAGTTATGCTCAGCCTGGGTGACCCAGTGGGACCATAAAACAGAAAGCTGAGGATGGAGCCATAGCCTACCAAGTGGGAGACCTGAGATTCAATGCCCAATAATACAAGAAAAAAGTAAAATATTAATAGTTTCCTGAATAAACATAAGAGGTCTGGGCAGCAGGGTAAGTACCAGGATTAAGGGAGAATATTAATCAAATGCCATCACATTGTTAGATCTTACTGCTGCTGCCAGTAAACAAACAGTTTCCCAGTTCTACCTGGTGCTCAAGTAGCCTTCACATTTTCAAGATAAATATTGGCCAAGGACCAGGAGTGAAAAGAAATAGAAAAAAAGAGAATGAGCTTTCATAAATATTTTATTACTTTGTCCAGAATACTGAAAAACAGCAACTGCTCACACAAGTTTACTAGATCAGTAGTAAAACACTCTAACTTTGCTCTTATTTGAAGTGGAGGAGGGACTCCTGGAAGTATTTTATCTCTGTATCACCAGCATGACAACCATATTCAAATCCAGAATTAATTTAAAATCATGACTGTTTAGCTTTCTATGGTTTCACATTATTCATGAGTAGAAGGAAAAGAAATTATATACTAATGGTGGGAATGTACCATGAGAAGAAAGTGAGGGGAACACATTGTTAGGTACTGCAGAGCTGTATAAGAACTGAAGTTGGTAAAAGACACTTTTCTAGATTTACAAGAAAATTAAGAGTTCTGGATTAATCTAACAGAATTTTCCTTTTATTTACCAAACTAGACTTTGCTCTGTAGATCTTCTGGCAATTATGAAAACATGTTTCCACAGGAGAAAACCACAGGGGTTAAGGGAATTTTCTTGCATTAGATTTGACTTTCAAAGTTTCTACTCTTTTGTTCAAGCTCAACTTTCTTTTGAGCTCCTTTACAATGCCCTATATTGTAAGGACCTATCCTTGTCAATGAAAGGCCTTTGACTTAAACTTTATATCTAGTCTCACTGAAACTGGTTATTTGTACGTGTATCATTATTTTGGAGCAAAACCCACAATTGACTTAGGAAGTGTTCTATATACTTATCTTCACATTCATTCTACCTTCTTTTATACCAACTCAAATCTATTTTTCTGGCAGTCAAAACAAATGAAAAGGTGTTGTACACTTCCAATCGCAGTACAACTCAGTCTTATTTCCTTAATTTTTAAAAAATTAATCTTTATTTATTGTTATCCTTTGTCTTTTTTACTATAGAAGAGAAAAGGAACATGAATATTCTATTATTCAACATTAATGCTCATTGAACATGTCAGAGACAAGCATAAAGTAATAATAGTGGTTACTTGAATACTCAATGAATCAATGATTTTGTAGATAAATCAGTCTACATTTATAAAGACTAAAGATTCATATATGTAGCCCATTTTTCTATTAAGACACATAAATATCTTCTGTGATATTAAATAGGGTTTAAAGGTTTTGCTACAGTTCCTTACATGAAGCCTTTTTCATTTAATATCTACTAAATATCCACTAAGTATAATACATTCTGTTAGACAATGTTTGATGGAAGAAGATAGATAATATTTATGCACATCAAGTATTAATTTGAAATAAAAGATTTTTTTCAATATTTTAAAATAAAATCATTTCAAATTTTGAAATCGACCATTTACTGCACGGTTGATCAGATCACATAGCAGTGCCTATACCCTTTTTCTGGTACAGTAGCTTCACAGTGGTGCATCTCATGTCCAATGAAATGCTTGGATATTCTCAATACTTAGCCAATCACGGGTGCTACAGTCACATTTATTAAGAAGCATACAGGACATCAGAACACTGCTTTTAGAACAACAGAAACCCAGGGATGTGAGGAACTTCCTATTGTTTTGCTGTAGACGATTCAGGGGACATGATCCAGTCATGACAAATGCAGCTGTGATCTCAAGAGTAAGTCAGATGTTGGAAAGAAAAAGATTGGCTCTTTTTATGTACTTGTTACATACATATAAATCCACAGTTCTCAGAAGTGTATAAACAAAGCTGTGTATTATCACATTCCACAGCAAGAGAAGTTAATTAGATGGGGACTAGCAGTGGCGGATGCTTTTCATAACAATGAAGAGAACAACATTCCAGGCAGATGGGCCACTGCTCTTTCAGCAGATGGCTGTGCTAATTAGATACTGGCAAAAGATAACATTTAAAAAAACTAGTTTAATTACACAGCACCCAAAATTAACAACCACCTGAGGGCTTTTTTTTTCATATGTTTGCATTTACATTCTTATGTCATATATTTCAGCGACACACTGGAGAGTGTTACATTGTCACTACCATTATAAACAAATTGTCAGAGAATGTGAGCCCATGTCTTTGTTCAAAAAAAGCAAAACTCAGATGAAACTTAAAACAAGTGGGGATTTCATGGTGTTTGACTAGAGTGTCAGTTTAGCCAACCTTGAACATGGCTGTCTTCACTAGTTATCGCAATGTGGTAGTCATGTCTGCTACAGAGGGACACACAATCTCATTGTGCAAAGGTAAAATATTTTATTCACTTTGGGAGAGCTTTCTAATGCTCATCATCGTCTTTATGCCTTATGTTAAATGCAACTGTTCATTTTTCATATGGCTCTGCAGGATATCTGCCTTTCTGATCATGTCAGAGACTCCACTTATTTCCTGTATGCAGTCCCTCAAGATCACAAGGCTAGAAAGGAACTTCCTCTAAATTTAACCAATGTATTTTTGTGGTTTGTTTTTAATTCTTGCTATACTAACACCAATATGTGATTCAGTTATATATCTTAATATTAGAGATTCCATAAGTATTAAAATATTTTAAGCACTATACTAAGACCTATATTTTTTTCACATACTGCCAAAACAAAGTCACTTTGGCTAAATGCACAGTGGCTCCAAACATGTTGAATGTTCTTTGTGTATTTGGCTTCTGTATTAGTATAGACAATGCTGTAGTTTTCTGGGACTGCACGACAAACTGTGATTTTAACAAAATAAATTTGTTCTTATAGATTTGGATGCTGGGTGTCCTGAATCTGGTCAGTAATGGGTAGCTTCTTTAGAAACTGGGAGGACTCTGCCTAGGCCTCTGTCCCAGCCTTTAGCAGGGAAAAGGTCTTTGGCATTCCTTGACTTGTGCTTACAACAATCCTCAGACATCCTTCTCCTGTATTTAAAACAAAATTCTCTCTTCTTATAAGGTCACTAGCCACTGGATCAGGGCCCAAAACATACCGATGATGACAACCTAATTATAATATACATACTAATTATACTAATTATAATACACATACAAAACTTTTTTTTTGTTTTTTTTGTTTTTTTTTTGTTTTTCAAGACAGAGTTTTTCTGTGTAGTTTTGGTGCCTGTCCTGGATCTTGCTCTGTAGATCAAGCTGGCCTCAAACTCACAGAGATCCACCTGGCTCTGCCTCCTGAGTGCTGGGATTAAAGGCATGTGCCACCACTGCCCGGCACAAGACTTATTTCTAAATGAAGTCACAACTTGAGATTCATGGTGGGTTTGATTGGAGTGGGTAAGAGTAGATCCAATACTGTGTCACATTTGAATTGATGACGATACACTAATAAGGGCCATTGCTTGGAGTGAAATTAAAAAAATAAAATAAAATAATTCTCAAATCTAATGCAAAAAAATGACAGTTCTTTGAACATGGATGTGTCAGCTACAGTACCAGTGTTTTTGTTTTTCCCACATTTATCTCACTTAGCTGGCTATAATTCATCTGATAAGTACAGTTACTATAGGATTTTGAATTATATAGGATATTGTCTGGGTGTTTGCCAAACCCCAGTGATTTCATGTAGCTCACTAACCCTGAAACCCCATGGCTTGGATTTGCACCTGTCCCATCCTTCTCCTGAGATGACAAAGTTAAGTGTCTCTTGGTTACTCGATTCTTATGGTTTCTTTGTTTCTCTTTACTGTGATCCAGAAAAATACATACCTGAAGCACACAAATTTGTATGTGTCTAAGGTCAGAGCTGTTGGCATCCAGTATATTATTAATCACAGACTCCATCGATTCCCATGTCATGGAAGGTATTCATTTTTAAAAACTCTGGGCTCACTCACAGCCCAAGTATTGATTTTAAGCAGCTCATGATTCATGTGGCACAACCACTGCACAGCCAGGGTGTGACCTACGAAAGCTGTGCTGGTTTTGAGAACTCAAACCCAGCCTGATTTCGATATAACAGCAGAGTTCTATTACTTCATAGATGTGAGGTCCCATCATTGCTATGCCCATTCCTCCAGCAATAAAAGCCAAAGATATCTAGAACATTCTATCATCTTTCTTACGGCCTCTGTTGACTCTGCTCCAGGTGGCTCGTGATACTTAGCATGGTCACGGAATGCAGACCTGATTTGGATAGCATGGTATGTGGCCTGTGGACTATCTAAGAAGCCAATATAGCCATTGCCCATGCCTCCTGCACACCTGTGCTCAACTGTCTATAATCATTTCTGCAAATTTCTGTCTAGGATGGAGGTTAATCACTTGTGCAACGTTAGAAGCTTTTGGTTCATTGGGGGAAAGTACTCAAAACAAGCTCCAAATTCCAAAGACAAGAAAAGCATCAGTCTGCCTCTCCTAACCTCCAAGGAGCAAACTGTACCGGGACAGGAGGCCAGTTGCCTGGTGCACTTACCTATATGTAGCCCATAGAACAATGATATATACACACAATCAGCAAACACTGTATAGTTGTGAGAAAAATGAATGAATATAACATGTTCTACACCGGTAACAAACTGGCTCCAGAACATCCCACTAGTTCCCCAACCTCCACCATGGGGAAGAGGCACATGGGAGTTGAAGTCTGGGAGCTGACTGAGTAGATTCATCACACATGGCCACCAAAACAGTTCCTCCTGACTATGGGCAAGGAGTGTATATGTGGGTCACTGTTAGAATTCTGCCCTCACTCCAGCTACATGTCTGCACATGCGCAGTTCAGGAGTTAAGTAAAGGGTCTTGCATCTTACGTCATCAGTGTGCACTGGTAACTACGTGCACGTGGTGTGGTCACGCAATCAGAGCATCCATGGTGTAGCTCCGTAAACCTGCTTCACTAGGAGCCCTTAAAAAGCCGGATGCAGCCAGGCGGTGGTGGGGCACGCCTTTAATCCTAGCACTCGGGAGGCAGAGGCAGGCGGATCTCTGTGAGTTCGAGGCCAGCCTGGTCTACAAAGTGAGTTCTAGGAAAGACACAAAGCAACACAGAGAAACCCTGTCTCAATAAACAAAAACAAACAAACAAACAAACAAAAGCCAGATGCAGACCCCACCTTCTCTCTGCTCTGCTCTCTCTCCCCCCACCCCGCCTTCTTTCTCTCTCTTTCCTCCCCAGGCCTGGTCCTTTTGCCCCTCCTCCCTTCCTCCTAATAAAGCTCTCCGCTGCTAAGCAGCTGAGTTCTGTCTTGACTGTGATCGTTCCCCGGTCACCAGCTCTGCCCCCAGCGCCGTTTATCACTCATTTCAGTAGCTTCTGTAAGAAGAGGAGGAAGGGACAATCTAGAACATTCTCACAGTGATAGAGTAGTAATTGTACTTATTTCCAGAACACTGTAAACCCTTCACAGAAAAGAAGTTGACGATAGAGCTAAGACAAAGGTGGCCTGTAAGTGTTGTGTTACTGTAAATCTCTTAGAAAGCGTAAGGCTAAGATGTGTGCCACAGCACGTGCACTATCCACTTACCCGTTTGCTTTCTTCTGACTGACTGCTCCTAAAAACATGCACATTTACACCTCTCAAGGAGTAGGAAATAAGCCATCCTGAATCTCACTTATGTGAGATCTGAGATGGTATTAGATCCCCTTCCCACAGGCAGTACAGTAACAAAAGGTCCCCAGAGCATGTGACAACAGAACTTACTGAGGGATGCCAAGTGAGTCATCCACCGCTGTCAAAAACTCTTAAACTCCTGGAATTGTGGGGTCTCGGGGAGCACAAATGATAAACCGGGGCTCTTGGAAACAGATGCCGCTGGTGACTCAAGTATGTGGACTGGACCAGGAGACAGAGGAACTGAGTGAGACAGAGTGAGTTCCCACAGACTCACTCCTGAGCAGGAGTGAACCTGCTGGGGGTGGTGCTGTGAAAGGAAATAATTAGTAGGTAGCCCCACGGTGGGAAACATGACGCTCTCCAGTATAAAATCCGCCGCTATGGTGGGCAGACAATGATGGCATCAGACAGCTGTTGCACTTCAAAAGTGTTGCCATTAATGGAAGCTATATTCGAAGGTAAGGATAGTCACAGCAGTGGCTCTTGGCTACAGGTTCAGAGAAATATTCCTCGCTCCAGAGTTTCAAATAAATTATTTCCATGGATTCAAGTAGGACTGCCTTGAAATATGGCCTTGTCCATTCTGCAAGCTTAAATTTAGTGAAAATCCAATTACTAGAGGAAGGAGTAGTTTTTATACATGAGTTCCTGAAAGTATTACCCGGTATAGAACCCAATGGGAACTCAATCAAGCATGCGATAAAGTATGGGGAAAAGTACTGACAGCACAGTCGTTGAGTACTAGGGACTGCTCTGTGTATTTTAGTAGTTCCCAAGTGCATCTGGTTGTAGAATCATAGTTCTTAATGTTGTCTCTTAAAAAAATTTAATTATGCCATGTGTTACATACGGCATAAACGTGATATTTGTTAGAGACTAGCAAATTATGTTTAATCTGGAGTAATAATTCTGCATCTATGAAGAGGTGTCCTGGAAGGATTGAAGTGTGAAAACCATCAAGCGCGGGTGAGATTGCTAAGATCATTTGAGTGCCACGAGGGACATGAACGTGATGCCTTCTAAAACGATTTTTTAAGGATTACCCAAAGCAGCATATTGGGGTGGGACACGTTTAGGGACAGTGACTTGGTACAAGGAACCCTGCATCAGGGTTGTGTTCACAAAGGGTGTTTGTTGTGTGGTTTTGGGGTCAACATTTTCTTTCACAGATCTGATGACTATCAGCAATCATAAGCTAATATCATTGAGAAAAGAAGTAGAAATCAAACACTTGACCTTAACTCAGGAGTGAATTCTCGAGCCACGTGATGAGATTCATTTTGGAATATGGTTAAAGAGTTTTAAAGAGACTATCTAACAAGAAATCTGAAGGACCTTTGTCGGGAGGCACAATGAAGTGGATATGGGAAGTGATGCAGGTGATGCTCGACACAGAGACAGGGAACGATGCCCGTGTCCTGTTCGCCTTTGTTTGTTGATTTTGTGTTTTATTTTACTGCTGTCATTAGAGTGTCTTATATTTTCAGGAGGACTGTCTCCTTTTTCATTTTGTGTGATCATCTCTCAATTGAAATGTAAAGTCACCAAAGCTGTGCTCTCCAGTTTGATTTTTATTATCAAATGTCCTAGCTAAATCCCAGCAAAGTACTTCTGGCGTGAACTCTCAGATCAATAGCCAATATAGATGCAAATATATGGGGTTTTGTTTCCTGCTTTTCTGTGAATCTTCTTTATTTTTCATTTTTTTTCTGACACTGGCATCAGGAAAACAAACAGTTCTTGAGATCTCATTAATTTTTCTCTGGAGATCAGGATAGAGTGGGCACTTCACATTCACCAGCACACTTATAAAGACAAAATTATGCATCCTTATCGGGGAATTACTTTATGCTTAGTGAACTACTTGGAATTCATCAGTCGAGTTCCACACATACTTTTTGAGATGCGTCTTCTACAAAGGTTGACTTTACTTCTAGCTTAAGAACCTATTGGTCTACTTATTCTCAAGATATTTGGGAAGCATCTCTCATGAGCTTTGTACTGCCTTATTCCTGTTTTTTTTTGTTGTTTGTTTATTTGTTTGTTTTTTTGTTTTGTTTTGTTTTTCCCGAGACAGGGTTTCTCAATGTAGCTTTGCACCTTTTCCTGGAACTCACTTGGTAGCCCAGGCTGGCCTCAAACTCACAGAGATTCGCCCGGCTCTGCCTCCTGAGTGCTGGGATTAAAGGTGTGCACCACCACCGCCCAGTCTGCCTTATTCCTATTTGCTTCACATTGAAAGGTGTCTTCTGGTGCGGTGGTATTGTGTTCCCCAAAATATTGTGCACCCTAATAAATTTATCTGGGGTCAAAGGACAGAACAGCTACTAGATAGACATAGAGACCAGAAAATGGTGGCACACACCTTTAATCCTATCACTTGGGAGGCAGAGATCCATCTGGATCTCTGTGAGTTTAAGACCACACTGGAAACAGCCAGGCATGATGACACACACCTTTAATCCCAGGGAGTGATGTCAGAAAGCAGAAAGGTATATAAGGTGTGAAAACCAGGAACTAGAAGCTTTTAGCTGGTTAAGCTTCAGGCTTTTGAGAAGCAGTTCAGCTGAGATTCATTCTGGATGAGGACTCAGAGGTTTCCAGTCTGAGGAAACAGGATCAGCTGAGGAACTGGCGAGGTGAGGTAGCTGTGGCTTGTTCCGCTTCTCTGATCTTCCAGCATTCACCCCGATAACTGGCCTCAGGTTTGATCTTATTAATAAGAACTTTGAAGATTCCTGCTACATCCTGGTCTATATTTGGCAGTCACATTTTACTCTTGTTTTTTAAAACAATATATAATGGGTGACACACTTCTGCCCATTGCTTACAATTATGTAATGATGTTAAATGAGAACATCATGACAATTGTGGATATATCTATTACCAAGCTAATATTTAACAAAATAGATGAACATTCACTTAAACTTGGTAAATCAAATGAGTCAACTACAATGAAAACACTTTTGTTATTCACTTTATCAATTTTTTTCATTTACATTTTAATCTGATTACTTTTATACCATAAATCTTAAAATACTATTTATACTAGCAAAATTTTTTACTTGAAAGACCTCTTAAAAACCAAAATTGTTTGAGTCAAAGGAAACTAGGAATTGGTGATTTTAAAAAATATTTATGACTATTATACTTCTATTGAAAATATATATATATATATATATATATATATATATATATATATATATAGTTAAATTCAACCTCTCTTTCCTTCTATTTTTCAGGAGCTCTTTTGTTATATGATGGGCCACATTTGACAATGAATTGTCAAATTTTTCATCCTTTGGGAAGACGTGCAGAGATGACCAGCCACACTAGTGGAAGTCCATGAACTGTAGATTAGTGGCTTGGCTAGTCCATGGGACTTGACTAGGCCCTCTGGATGTGGAAGACGGTTGTTTGTCTCGAACTGTTTGGGGGGCACTGAGGCAGGGGGAATTGGAATCCATCCCTGGTGCATGGGCAGGCTTTTGGGAATCTGGTGCCTGTGGTGTGACGCCTTGCTCAGCCTTGGTGCAGTGGGAAGGGGCTTGGACCTGCCTAGGCTCAGTGTGCCGGGCTCTGCTGACTCCCCATGGGAGACCTTGATTTGGGGGATGTGGGGATATGAGGTGGCTTGGGAGAGAGGGCTGGAGAGTGGGAGGAGGAAGGAGGTGGGATCTGTGGGTGGTATGTAGAGTGAGTAGAAAATTTCTTAATAAAGAAAAATGAAATGAAAAAAGTTTTTCATCCTTACCCAACTCCCATGAAATGAGTTTAAGTTTGGGGTAAATGAATTGAATAATTTAATGGATTTTGGTGAATGGATATGAGTAGACTCTAACATACAGCCATCTTAGGATCTGAGAGGGTAAAACTGTTGAGCTAGGTAAATGTCTTCCCTGCAAAACACCCACACCAACAGCTTGAATCTGTGAGTAGTACTGAGAGGACAAAGGAAAGGTTTTGCAGATGGATTGGAGTCCTGATTTTGAGTTGGGACAATGAGGAATGTAATGTAACTTTCATATGGGAGAAGGCAATGCAGACACAGACTGTAGTTCATAGAGCCATATTCAGAGATGTCTGCCAGGCACCCAAAGTCTGCTAAGACAATCAGAAGAGCAGCTCTACTAAAATCTCTTGAGACACCACCCAGCTGCTACCTGGGCTTTTGTACCACAAAGATCATTTTTAAACATCTACTCGAAATGAATTTATGTTGCCATAGGCCTCCAAGTGCATGGTGATTTGTTAGAGGTACTCTTAGACCAGAGGATCTCAATCTGTGGGTCATGACCCCCTTGGGGTTGACCAACCCTTTCCTGGGGTCACCTAAGACCATTAGAAAACATAGTTATTTATAATACAATTCATAACAGTAGAAAATTACAGTTATGAAGTAGCAACAAAAATAGTTTTATGGTTGGGGTCACCACAGCATAAAAACTGAATTAAAGGGTCACAGCATAAGGAAGGTTGAGAACTACCTGCCTAGACACTCATGTAGACGTGTACCTTGAATTACATACAATGGGTACTAACACAACTCTTAGGACACAGGGTAGTTGTGTTAACCTTTGTATTTTTTCCAAACATCAGAGGAATCCCTGTTACAGATTAAAATACGTCACTCTGAAGATGTGCCTCTTTGGCACAAATATTATTTTGAACTGGGTATTTTAGGGAAAAAATTGAGAGGAATTCTGAAAGCAGACAGATTGTCCTTTTGTAATAAGAATTTGCACATATACAGGAAGTTTGCTCTTTGTTGTATTTAGATAAGACAGCATCAAAACTCCAATCCTCAGCCACCTATTTAGAGTTATGCCTCTTTCTGGATACCTCCCATGTATGTTATACATGAGATATGCTTGGTGCTAATCTTCTTTTTGTTGCTGCCTTACGCAATGTTTGTTTCATTATAGGTGTTCCAGTCAGCAACTTAGAAAAGTAGAGGAGACTTTATATTTTTCTGACTTACACTATAGAAACAAAGATGAAGTCACTGGTCTCAAGAGCTCGTAGAGAAAGCTATGTCATGACCCCGAGACCGATGAAGGAGGTATCTAAGGCAGACGGGGATATGGAGAAAATGGATCCAAAGCAGTTTTCCAGGGCAAGTGTGATGATTAATCTCAATGATCAGTTTGGTGGGGTTTAGAATCACCATGGAAACAAATCCCTGGGTGTATCTAGGATTACCTAGGTTAGATCATTTGGGGGGGGGGGGGGAGACCAACCTTAATTGTGAGCTGTGTAATTCCATGGTCTGGGGTCTCTGAAAGTTGAGCATCAGCATCCATTGCCCGCGGCCCCTAACTTAGGACACACTGTTAGCAGATGCTTTAAGCCTCTGCTGTGGTGGCTTCCCCTCCGTGATGGACTATGCCCTCAACCTTGAGCCAAAGCGAACCCTCCCTTCCTAAAGCCGCTTCTGTCAGGCATTTTGTCAGAGCTATGAGAAAACTAACCTGTACAGCAATCACTGAAGCATCTTACTTAGGGTTTCTAGTGCTGTGATATACACCAAGATCCGTGTGGGGAGGGAAGGGTCTATTTCTGCTTATAGCTTGTAGTTAGGGCAGGCACCTGGAGGCAGGAGCTGATGTGGAGGCCATGGAGGAGTGCCGTTTTACTGTCTTGTGCCTCCTGGTTTGCTCAATCTGCCTTCTCACAGCACCCAGGACCACCAGTATCGTGATGGCACCACCCCCTGTAGACCCCTCTCACCCACAGTGATCATCTGTCAAAAAAATGTACCAGCACTCAGGAAGCAGAGCCAGGTGGATCTCTGCGAGTTCGAGGCCACTCTGGTCTACAGAGTGAGTTCCAGGGCAGGCTCCAAAACTACATGGAGAAACCTTGTCTCGAAAAACCAAAAAAAAAAGTACCAGCACAGGCTTGTCACCAGGCCAGTCTGGCAGAGGCATTTTTCTCAACTGAGGTTAACTTTCTCCAAATGATGCTCGCCTGTGTCAAGCTGACATACACACTGGCCAGCACAGAAGGCTTGAGAAGATCTAAGGGACCTGATCAGAGAGCAAATAAACAGAAGGGAAAGTGTTTAAGGATAGAATTCAGCTAGTGCCCGGGGCTAAAATGAACAGTAAAGTGACTAAAGAAACCAGTGGACTTTGGGATGAGGAATAGCCATGAATGTACCATCCCAGGCAGGCATGCAGCCTGGGAAGAAGTTTCTGGGCCACTCAAGAGGTGAGAAGTGTGTGTGTGTGTGTGTGTGTGTGTGTGTGTGTGTGTGTGTTTATGTGTTTGTGTGTGTGATATGTGTGGATGTGTTTATGTGTTTGTGTGTATGTGTGTGTATGCATGTGTGTGTGATGTGTGTGTGTGTGTGTTGTATGTGTGTATATGGGTGTGTCTTTGCCTGTGTGTGTATATATGTGTATGCATGTGTATATGGGTATGTGTTTCTCTGTGGGTGTATGTGTGGGTGTATGTGTGTGTGTATGTATGTGTAATATTTGTGTGTATGTGTGTGCAATTGTGTATATGTATATGTATGTATGTGTGTAATATGTATGTGTGTAGTGTATGTGTGTATATGGGTGTGTGCTTGCTTGTGTGTATGTGTATACACATATGTGTGTGTGTGTGCGCGCGCGCGCATAGGTGGAATAAGCAGACAAGGAGAATTGTGGGAAGAGGAAGGAGAAGATGCCTGCTCACCATCCAGGGAGCATTATATACTGGCACACAGGTAAAGCCATGGAAAATGCGGCAACATGTAGATTAACAGAAATGGGCTGAGTTTAAGTGTAAGAGCTAGTCATTAGCTAGCCTGAGCTAATGGCTGAGCAGTTATAATTAATATAAGCCTCTGTGTGTTTACTTGGGTCTGAGCGGCTGCAGACCGGGTGGGACACGGAAAAACTCCAGCTACACGCCTACCTTCCCCATGAGTGACTCACCTCTGGTCATGAGAAACCACCTTATAATTGTTTCTAAAGGAAAATATGATCGGAAGTTAGATCTACTTCCAAACAGCTTAATTGAAAAAGACCAAATTCACACAAATTCATCACACTTTTGAAACAAACACACTTTAGTATTTGGTAATACATTCTGTTTTTCAGAGCAAATGAAAAAAAATGCAATGCACAACAAGCTAAACCATATTAATCACATGACAGGTACCTCTAACATCACAGGAATTCAAAATAGTTCGGCACAAGACCTTTTCTTCAAAGTCACATCATAGTGATTTATTTGCTTGGAATTTCATGTCCTAAGTCAAGCAAATGAGATGATATAAAAAATGACACAAACAGAAATGAAAAATGAGGGGAAACTTGTAACTTGCCATCTAGGACATGTAGCAAAGCTAAAGAGGTTGGAATTTATGGGCGGAAAAATAAGGAAAGCAGAGCAGCAAATTATGTTTTACATCTGTGAGTCTTACATTTCTCTTAGAATTCTGAAAAGAAAATGTTACTAAATGCTAATACTACTTTTTTCTGCCTCCAATCTAGTCAGGAAAGGGCATTTGGCCTTAGCCAGTCAACATCACAGTTCTCCCTAGAATTCAGAATTTCAGCTAAAGTATGTCCCCATTACAATCCTAAATGTCAACAGCAAAAATTCAATGCTAGTTATGATACTGGGAATATCGCTGACTCTCAAATTTGCACTATGAAAGTGATTTACAACTATCAGCTTTCACATCAGCATTATGGATTTAACCAGACTCAACTTACAAATGTGTGAAACAGAAACACCCCTCTTGAAGACACCCTGTTCCAAGGGCAAATGGTATAAGGAGGTGCAAAGGAATAACAGAAGCTGAACACAAAACTAACAGTCCAACAAGGCTGACAGTAAGATGTACTGATGGGTGATGTTGCTCTGCATGCTGTGAATGTGTTGCTCTGATTGATGGATTAAAAATAAATGCTGATTGGCCAGTAGCCAGGCAGGAAGTATAGGCAGGATAAGCAGACAAGGAAAACTCTGGGAAGAGGAAGGCTGAGTAAGGAGTCGCCAGCCAGACACAGAGGAAGCAAGGTGACAAGGCAGAACTCAGAAAAGGTAGCAAGCCACATGGCTAAACATAAATAAGAATTATGGGTTAATTTAAGTGTAAGAGCTAGTTAGTAATAAGCCTGATCTAATGGCCAAACAATTTTAATTAATATAAGCCTCTGTGTATTTACTTGGGTCTGAGAGACTGCAGACTGGGCAGAACACAGGAAAACTTCCAGCTACAATGTACTAGAGAAATTACTCCAGACTGCCCTTATACCAGATGGCTAGAGACGATGCTGGTATCCCTCTGCCCATCTCCATATTGTACCCTCCCAGCAATCCATGGCTCCCACATGCATTATATTCAAATGATGCATGTAGGTGAAAAGATGTGTCTCAAGGCAACTAGGCTACTGTCTGCATAATGCAGACCTCAGACTGAGGCCAGCCTGGCTCCAGGATCTGTTAACCCACATGCAATGGCTTCTTCAACAAATCGCCTGGATATGCTTTATTCCCTAAAATTCCCTCCCATTTTAACAAAGTCTTGTTGAAAGGTTGGGTGTGCCTGCTTTGAATGTGTTATAATAAGGAACACATGTTGCTTTCTCTTTGTAATAAAAGGAAGACAGACTCCAGCTAAGAAAGTGGCCAGGGAGACATCTGCCTCTTCATACTCTCATTTCCAAGATTTTGACAAAATGGTGGTGATGCATCAATGTTGATCCCCCACCCCCATCTAAGCTTTCAAAGTTGATGTAAAACACAAAAGTAAACTTGACTGAGATCATTTTGTGACTACAATTCTATGTATGTATCCAAAACTAACATGATGCCCAGCTCCAAGACACAGGTCACTGGTTTTGTGGGATAGTTTTTTTTTCTTTATTCCCTCTAATGTAATATAGAAACTCAGTTTGGGGATAGACTCCAGTTTAATTTTCTGTTTGAAGTTTTATAATCTTTGCTCAGCCATGACAGGTCATCAGATAGGACTGGGGCCACAATTGGAGCTAGAAGGAAGGTCAGAAAAAGATAACTCACTGGAGTTCCAAGTTCAGATCCCATGACTAAATATTCTTCCCATGTGGTAAAAGCCAGGTGTCTGCATCCCCTAGGGGAAGATGGCAGCAGTGCCCATCCTCCCACAGCACAGAGCAGTGATACCCTGCGGTTGGTGCAAAGATGTTCTCTGAGAAACATCTTGTTCCTCTGGCATTTATGGTGTTTCTGCTCTCTTCCACATTGGAGAATCCCCTGCAGATAATCTCTTAGCATCCTGGGTAAGTGCTATACTTCATGGTGATAGCTTGGGGACTCTATGGGGACCCTACAGAGTCTCTAATCACTATAAAGTCTTTAATGCAAACAGATGTCTGCACATTCCCTAACTGCTACTGTCTGATTAAGATGGATCATTAAGAAAATCTATATAAAATTATCAAAAAATAAGAATAATGTATATTTAAAAAGCTAATGTGTGTGTATGTCCAAATAAGCTAATTTTCTTCCATATATTTACATATATGTTTTCACTTGATAGCAATGATTTAATGAATTTTGATGATAGACAATTAGGTCTCTCAATTATACATATAGAATGGTATAGTGGTAAAAATTAGATTGTACCTACATATGATTAAATATCAACTATAAAGCATTTAATTGCTTTTTAATTTGTTTTCTTTTTAAGAACTTCATATACATATATATACATACACACACACACACACACACATATATATATATATATATATATATATAATGAAATATGATCATGCCTGACCCCATTTTCCTGTTCTAAGTCTCTCCATGTCCTATATCACACTCTTGCCAACTTCATGTCTTGATGATGATGATGATGATGATGATGATGATGATGATCTGCTAAGTCCAGTTAGTGCTGACCATAAGTGTACATGTGTGGGGTCAACCACTGAAGCATTGGGAACCGACTGGTGGCCACAAACTCAAAAAGGAATGGTTCCTCCTCTTTAGTAACTATCTATTGTCAATAGCCCCTCAGTGAAGGGTGGACCTTGGACATTATCGACCCTGTCTATGCTGGGGTGTTAGCTGCCTTGGATTTATGAAGGCCCCGTGCAGCGGTCGTAGCTGCTGGGATTTCATGGCTGAGCCAGCGGTGCCATGTTCAGAGACAGTACTTCATAGCACCCTCCCCCCATACTCTGGTTTTAACCTTTTCTTTCTGCCTCCTCTTTCACAGTATTACCCGAACCTTGTGGTGGTACAGTTCACACTGAAGTCTTGCCTAGGGCTGAGCACTGATTCTCTTAGTCTCAGAGCTCTGACCAATTATGCATCTTTCTACTTTCTGTTGTCTACTGCAAAACGAACCTCCTCAAGCCAAGACTGAGAGGTACTCCAGTCTATGGGCATAAGTACAAATATTTAGGGAGCAATTTAGAAGCATGGCTGTTTAACTAAATAACAACAATAGGTTCTGGCCTAGAACCTGAGACCTCCAAAATCATGGGCTTTTAACCAGAATTACAGATCCAGGCATGCAACTGCTTCCTATGGAGCAGGCCTCAAATCTAATCAGAAATCAGTTCTTCCTAACAGTCATACCACTGCTGTACCAGTGGGGACACCCTGCCTTGCAAATTGGTATTGTAGCGGGCAGGGTCAAGAGCATTAATGCCTTTTTTTTTTTTTTTAAATCAGCAGCCTACATAGTACCTTCAGGCACTAGGACAATTAACCAGCAGGGAGGAAATTCCAAGTCAGTTTGAAATGATTTCTCTGTGTCTTACAGCCAAAGCATGCAGTATCTGCAGTGGAAGAGTTTTATCGTACAGTTATAGTAGGTAACTCGGGACAGTGGCAGTAGCCCATTGTGTTTTGGAGATCTCTGAGTCTTTTTGAAATGATTTCTGGTTTTGCAAACTATCTAGGCCCTCAATGTTTTCAATGATTTTCTTTGTACAAAGACTTTCCAAATCTATAACTATTTTGATCAGTCTACCTTCTATGGTGTTTGGACAAACACCATTATAATCTATTAGATTTATAGTCGCAGTAATATACAATCCACATGCTCAATTGCCCAATTTTAAATGAAGCTATAAAATAGAGATCTGGCAATTCTAAATGTGGCTTTGGGGAAAAAAAAATCCTTACAGCCTCACCATTTCTAGATTTCTGATTATGGCTACTGCTAAAATCATCTTGCTGGGCCATCTCTGTCAATCCCTGCATGTCCTTTAAATAATCACAAGTCCCAGAGAAACAAATTCTTAACATGATAAGATGGGTTTGGCATTGCCTTTCTATCAGTGTTAACAAATTATTATAGTGTAACATTCCTAAGACAGAAAAGTAAATCTATGCATTTTCCACGACAAATAGCAATGAAGACATTCCTTGAGGCCCATCTATGCTTAATATTAAAATACTCACACTATATGAAACACAAATAGAAGCTGATGCCAAGCTTATCCCGTCCTTTTATCAGTTCTATGCTGAGAAAACATCACAAAACAGGCGCTGTTAGCTGTTAGTGAATATAGAAGTGTGTGTGTGTGTGTGTGTGTGTGTGTGTGTGTGTGTGTGTGCGTGCCTCTCCAAACTGGAAACTGCAACTAATATTTACTGAGATCCTATTATGAGAAAGGATTCAGGAATTTACAAAGGCCATCTAAAGCCTCCTGCATTTTAGAAATTCTCAGCCTACTGAAGATAACAGATAAGTAATTCTAATACAACTTGAAAAGCAAAGAGATAGAGATGTCCTTTGGCATCTGAGGCAGATGGATTCCAGATTCCCCATGAATATCCAAATATGCAGATGCCAAATCCCTAGATAATAAAATAGTATCGTAGTTCCATGCAGCCACCACATACTCTTTCTTATATTTTAAATGATCTGTAGGTGACCTGCAGTACCTATAGGGCTATAGTAATTGTTACAGTACATTGTTTAGGGATTAATGACATCAAGTCTGCACATATTCAGTATAGATGCCTTTCTAAAAAGGTGTTTTCAATACTTGGTTGAATCTATTGATGCAGATCCCACAGACATGTGGCCAGGCTGCATTTCATGAACACAGATGACTCCACAGGAAGAGATGGCTGATACCATAAGCAAACTTAGGGCTAAAGCCATCTGAGCAGGGATGGAGGGACAGGGGATGCTGGTAGGAAAAGAATGCAGATGGTTGCTGCAGATTAGCAACAGCATAGGCAAGATCTAAGAAGCAGAAAAGCATGTCAGGTTCAGAAAACACAAAACACATCTGTAATTGAAGCTCAGGCAGGATTGAATGGTGGGGGTATCAAATCTTGAATCTGGAAAATCATCAAATGGGAGTCTTACAGTCTCTTACATGATGCACTGTAAAATTGTATTTTTAAAATTGTTCAAGGGTTTTAACCAGTAATGTGATGAAAGCAGTTTTCATATATTAAGGCAATAAACACTTCGTAAGGAAGGAAAAACTGAGGTATGTTGCATACAACTGTCTGGGTCAGAAAGTACTAGAAAGAGCTAAATTTCTAATAGAATAACATAGGAGATTCACAGGGAAAGTAGAGCATAGAAGAAACAGAAACCAAGTCATAAGCATCTGTAGTTGAAGTTTCTGGAGTAAACAAGAAGCCTAGTTCAAGAAACTTTAAGGAGGGAGAATCACATGCAGGCTGGGGAGAGTGGTACAAGGAAACACACAGGTGCTGTGGGCGGCAAAGAGAGATGGCAAAGGCCTCTGCTGTTCCAGACAGAAGAGTCTGAATCCTACCTCCGAGGTGAGTGTGAAGTATTCCACCCAAATCGGGTGGTGGCTCTAAAACTAGTATATTGTTTAGAAAGAAGCTGAATACAAGGTAATGGTAAGCTATAGATTACCTTCATTTTACACATATTTTTTGCTCAAGAACAAAGAAAGTCTACTGATGTACATATGGCTCTTATATTTATTTGGGTTTATGTTTTGCTCCTGTTTTGGGGAGATGGAAATGGAAGAAAAGTCAGTCACAATAGCTCACAGATGGATGAAGCTCCCTTCCATGTGGCTGATCAGTATACAGGGTTTACATCAAGGTGCTGCCCATGTCACAGATATAAAATTAATCCAAGAATCTCATATGAAACTCTTAGTGAGAGGGTCAATTGATTTACCCTGACACATGACATTAAAATAAAA
>CABHPQ010141164.1:0-10333 GCA_902168405.1 Peromyscus aztecus
TGGGATGTAGGCATTGAATTTTCCATCTGTTCACTTAACACAAGTTAAAGGTTAAGCCTCTTACTCTTGGCTTCCCCCTTTTTTCTTTTGCTGAAGTACAGTGCTCACTTTCCAGATATAGTTTCCAAGAGCTCTGCAGGCTCTGAAGTTGGCAACCCATTTGCATGTTTAATTACTTCACCTGTAAATTGAGACGTGCTTACCCATCTGAGTGTTTTTACATTGATTTAAAGAATTCTTAAGAACTACCTAGTTCATTAAAAGATGAAGCACACATTGGGCATGGTGGTACATGCCTTAAGTAATCCCAGCACTAGGGAAACAGGCAGGCTGATTTCTGAGTTCCACATCAGCCATTGCTACACAGTGAGAGCTCTTCAGGGAAAGGTCAGGTGAAGCCCAACGTCTAGACTATAACTGCCTCTACCAGAAGTGCTTCATCAGTGCTAACACAGACCATTGTCGTGCTTACTGAGTGAAATAATTCATTTAAAAAAAATCTCCGAATGGGACCAACATAACTTCAATGTCACTTACCTGAATTGAAGTTATGTTTCATTGTTAAAAAATAATTATTAATAATATTTAATGCAGGTGCTTGGTTGCATGAGATACATTATTTTAGAGGAGTGAAAAGAAGGCTGCTCTTCGTAATATGTTATACTTGAATCTTAAGATTCCTCAGCCATAGCCGGGCGGTGGTGGCACACGCCTTTGATCCCAGCATTCAGGAGGCAGAGCCAGGCGGATCTCTGTGAGTTCAAGGCCAGCCTGGGCTACAGGGTGAGTTCCAGGAAAGGCGCAAAGCTATACAGAGAAACACTGTCTCAGAAAAAAAAAAAAAAAAGATTCCTCAGCCATAAAAACTGATCTCTGGACTAAGATTCCTTAGCCATAAAAACTGATCTCAGTGAATCAGGATCATAAAAACGAAAATGACTTTTTTCATATTCCGTATCTGATATTGCTTAAGCTTTTGGACACTTAATGAGTCAAAGAGCATATGATTGATGAGGTACGTAGATTAAGTGTTGACATCTTTTTAAAAGGGCACTTGAGAATCCCTTTTAAAGAAGCAGAAGCCATTCCTGCCCCTAATTATTTAAAGTGAGAAAAGGAGTAATATGTTATTTCCTGGTTCTTTGCCCACTGTTTAATTGACCTATATGAAGTGGGTTCTCAAATATCCTAACTTTTCAGAGATAGAAAGCCACTGGAAATTCTAAACAGTATTCACTTCAGAAGGTAATGCACAATAGGCCTTAATTCAAATCCCAGTTCGGTCACATGCCGCAGGTATGATTATAGACAAGTTTACTCACCTCTTTAAGGCTCAGTCTCCTTAACTGTGGTGTTGGCAGCTCTTTTCTTGCCAAGTTTAGTGTAGCTATATTTAACTTATCAGCCAGTTTCTGGCACAACTGTGAGTTTCTTTTTATTTGCTCAGATTCCCATTCTGTAGCTGGATTAAAAAGTTGCCTTCACAATATAATGAGGTGGTCTCTTCATGATATATCCAACTCTGCCATGTATAGGTATGAAAATTGAGGTCCAGAGAGCTAAAGTGACTAGTGTGTAACCAGGGTGATAGATGATAGTCTAGAATTTAGTTTCTGAATCTTAGGCCATTGTACCATAGCGTTCGACCTTGGCCAGATTCTTACTAGGAAAAATTACAATCACAACATTCAGAGTGTTTATAAAGAACCTAGATTTGGCCTGACCACTAGGTCCATCTCCCACCATCTGCCCAGCTCCCAGTGTAGGCAGGTAAGAGCTTCCCAATCTTCCCCAGGCCCAGACCACTCAACCCAAACTCCCCCATTCAACCCTCTTGAGGGCATGGGCAGATCTGAGCTTGTCTCAACCTTGGTCAGAGAAATTTCCTTTTGCAGTGGCCAGCAGTCACTGGAGAGATGCATACTGGGTCAAAGTGATGAGAATAAGAGACTGAGTGCTCAGCCCTGTGTGGGACATCTATATTAATCTCAGCACCAACAAGGTGCAGAGAACAACATGGTAGAGAGGGGGAAAGAATTGAAGAGCCGAAGGAAGGAGAGGAGGGCTGTGAAATGCTGCCTTTTAGATGCAATCATGATCTCCTAGCAACTGTTATCCCTCACAAGACTTAATCCCAGTGTGGATGGGGGGGACATAATCTTTAGGTTTTACCCCATACTCAGGTGGAGAGTGACAGGGAGAGACAGAATCTATTTTTACTAAGGATATGGCCAATGTTCCAGTGGATGGCCCACATGTATGCACATATGGACAACACAATTGCACTTGATGGGTTATCAAAAAAAAAAGGGACATGAAGTGTGAGCATGTTGAGAGATATGGAGAGAATTAGAAGGGGAAATATGGGTAGATCATATTTCATTGTATATGTGCATATGTGTGGGCCATCCACTGGAATGAAAGTACAAAAAGTTCAGGTCTTTAAAAGTATTTCTTGCCTTTGTGGAGCAGTTTAGAGTGTTTGGTTTTAGCTGATTTTAGAAGCTACTCAAATTCAATAAATTCTATCCATTTAGGGTAAGATTGTTATTTAAATAAGATTAATAGTGTGGATACTGTTTTTACCTCCCCTAAAATTAGACTGCATTGCAGCATTTATATATATATATACATATATATAGTTTTATATATATAGTTATATATAATGTCATATATATTATATATATATAAGTTTCTTTTAGGTAAAATAGTAGTTTACAGTTTTTTTATTTAGCTAGGGATCTAGCTCAGGACTTGATACATGCTTGGCAAATGTTCTACCGCTAAACCATACTCCCACTCTAATTTCACACCTTCATAGAACTTTATAGTAATGGATCTAAGTGCTTGATCTAGAATTATTTTTCATCCTTTACACTATAAAAGGATATTAATATTTCCTGAGCCTTAACAACTTACCCACTAAGTCACACTGCCCCTGAACCTTGGATTAGAACCTGGGTAGCTGTGCTTATAGCAATTGCCCTATGTTGCCTTTAAGATTTTTCCAGTATTCACATTGTAAATAGACCTTTTCTTCCGGCTCATTGACCAAGTGACCTTCCCCCTCTCTCATCTCCATAGCTGCCATGGACACACTAGTAGAAGATGACATCTGCATTCTGAATCATGAAAAAGCCCACAGAAGAGAGACAGCAACTCCACTCTCGGTGTACTCAGGAGAGGAATCTGTTGCTTCACATTTTGCCCTTGTCACCGCATATGAAGACATCAAGAAGAGACTTAAAGATTCAGAGAAAGAAAACTCTCTCTTAAAAAAAAGAATAAGAGCTTTGGAAGAAAAGGTAGTTTTTGTTTTTGTTTTTCCACGTTTGATTATGTTTGACATTAAAAAAAAATCCAAATATTTGATATTTTAACTATTTTCTAATCTGTCTTCCAAGACTAAGTAAGAGTTCCTAAATTCTTTACCATTAAACTATGTTGCATCAGCTATACCCTGTGCTCAGTGGTATTGTAGAATAGGATTTAACTTGAAGGTTTTCTGGTCCAACATTTTTTTCCCTTTTTTTCAGATTGACTACTGTCATTGCTGTGTATTGAGGCCATTTTTCCCCTGTTTCCTTGTTTTTGTTTTGTTTTGTTTTGGTGTGTGTGTGTTGCACATGCATGTGCACCTGCGTGTATTTGAAGGTCAGAAGTCAACCTCAGGTGGTGTTCCTCAGGAACTGTTCACTTTCTGTTGGAGATAGGCTCTCACACTAGGTCATAGGGGTTACTCATTAGACTAGGCTGCCCGGCTAAGAAGCCTCGGGATCTCCTGGTCCCTGTCTCCCTGTTACTGGGGTATAAGTACACATCACCACATCAGGGTTTGAACGTGAGGATTGAACTCGGGTCCTCCTGCTTATGCAACAAGCCGTTTACCAAAAGAGCCGTTCACCCAGCCCTGGTGTATGTGTGGAATTAGAATTTCAAGTCTGTGCAGAAGAATAACATACTAGTGATGAAACCATCACACCGGGACCTTCTTTGACATTGCTTCACTGTCTTTAGCAAGCTCTTCACCAGGACTGGACCCTTTACTTCTGCATTCTCTTGGATTTCCTCAGAAAGGAGGAATAACACTTTAAGCTGACAATATGACATGTGCTTTTCCATGCCGAATGTTACATTTCTAAATATTATATGAGATGGCTAAAATGCAGCCTAAATCATCTGACTTAACTTGATTTTATATGTTGGAATTTTTCTTGGTTGCCCATTTATTTATGGCATTTAAAGGTTTTAATTAGTTTATATTTCATATTTCTTCAAATCAGATTTATATTTGTATCTTACAAAAACGAGAGTTTCTACAAATGGTAAAAGAAATTTCCCTGTATTTAAAAACTTGAGGATGAGTGTTGCTAGAATTTTTTTTTTTTTTTTTTTTTTTTAGGAATTTTTTATTCATTTTACGTACCAATCACAGATTCCCCTCCTTTCCCTCCTCCCGCCCCTCCAGCCTTTCTTCCCCAGCCCACCCCCCATTCCCATTCAATAGAGGCAGGTCCAAGTCCCTCCCCCTGCATCAAGGCTGTGCAAGGTAGAATTTAATTTGTTGGGATGGTAAAACTAAGAAGTCATTTATTAGTATTATCATAATTTCTTCTCATTAATTTTAACTTAGTAATTAAGTATATTTGTCATATATTGAGATAAATTACTGAAGGTAACTTTACAATTAATAGTTATGCTTTTAAAATTCAATAGAATCATGGAATTTAGTACATAATCAACATACAAAATCTGTACATAGTAATCATCAATCCTATTAATTTCAATTGCTGGAATAATGCAGGGTTTAATGAAGTGGTATGTCTAGTCCTTAAGACGTTGACTCTGATTTGATCCTTTTCTGATGATAGAAATTAGATACTGTAGACTTGGAAAATACCCAGACACTTCCAAGACAGTATACTGTATTATAGTGTGATGATTAAATTTATTATAAAGCAAATAGTACAAAGCACAGATTACTGATGAGCAAAAAACATGTGTTGGTTTTTTGTTTGTTTTTTTTCTGTACTATTTGTCTTGTTGATGAAGATGGTGTGGAAGTGAAATATTCATTTAATTATAGGTAAAGGTAGGCTTTCTCCTTGCATTGCAGTAATTAGAGTAGCAGGTAGAGCCACCAGAAGATGGTCTTGGTTGGTTCTGCAGAATACCCACTGAAGATTTCTCCCCCTAATTTCATACTATTAGCTTGTTGGAGCTCGAGTAGATGAAGAAACAAGTTCTGTGGGACGAGAACAAGTGAATAAGGCCTATCATGCATATCGAGAGGTTTGCATTGATAGAGACAATTTGAAGAACAAATTGGAGAAAATAGTAAGTTAATTTGAAAATAATACCTTATATTTTAATTATTTTGTCTTGCAAGAAGTTTAGAATTAAAGGGCTAAACATTTACATTTATTAATTAAACAAAATATACATGTTCATGGCATATGGAAAATTTTAATAGTTCTATTTTCCACTAATATACAAAAATAAATACTTAGTACTTAATAATGTTAAGGACTTAAAGCCTTCTGAGAACCACTAACTTACTTTGAAAAAAGTCATGACAAGGCTGATTTACTCATTGTGGGTGTTCTGTTTGGTTTGGTTTGGTTTGGTTTCTAATCCAGTGAGCAATGATGTCCTAAGAGAGAAACAAGAAGGTTAGTGAGAATCAGGGTTCATTTTCTCATCGTGCTTTTAAAAGTTAGAATGAGGTTTATTCATCATTGACCTAAGAAGTAATCTATGAGACAAAGCTAGAGAGTTTATTGACTGTAATTTGGCATTTTCCCTACTTAACCAGAATAAAGACAACACTGAATCTTTGAAAGTATTGAATGAACAGCTACAGTCTAAAGAAGTAGAGCTTCTGCAGCTAAGAACAGAGGTGGAAACGCAGCAGGGTATGCCACTTCCTTGTTACGAATGTTCTCCTAGAATTCATCCATCTGTGCCTTTGTGTGCTGTACTCATAATCAGTTTCCTGTGTCTGCAGGGTAAAGGCTTAATTTTTTCTGTTCTTTTTTCACACAATATCTTATTAACTTTTCTTTAGCTGAAAATTGTACTTTTCCCACAGAAGATGTGATGTTTTTATTCAAGGGTAGTATGTGATGGATAAAGTAGAAGAGGAAAGAGAGAAACCCCATCTTCCCCAAAGCTCTCACCCACTGCTATCTTCTAACTTGGCCTTCATACTAAACCAATTGCCCAGAGTTAAACACATTGCCATGGAGTAGCTTCATTGCTTCTTAAATTTTTTTCTCCCTGAAAGTTGATGAAATGTATAGATGAGATACTGAAATGGAAATTTTGTCTGGGAGTTAGAGATAATAGTCTTGTTCCCATCAACAGTCTCATGAGACAGCCAAAAGAACTGCCTGTTGAGAGGAGACCCTTTGGTAGAGAATTAATGTGCGATCTTTCCAGGTAAATGGTTGGGGCTTTTTGAAGATGGAGAAATAACGGACTAAGTCGAAAATAATGTAGGATCCAGCTGTATTAAGTTTCCATAGTTAGGTGTTTATGAGTAAAATTGTTTCGACATGCATTCTAGACCTGTCCATCAAATTGCAAACTTTGATGGAGTGCATGATGCTGAGCCTTAGTAGCCTTACATGTTTTGTACTGGTTATTTATTGACATTTTACCAGTGTCACCTAGGAACTGTAGTTGGTATAAAAAGCAAAGATAACTATTTTGTTGTCTGTCCTTTTTCTAGTAATGAGGAATTTAAATCCACCTTCATCAAACTGGGAAGTGGAAAAGTTAAGCTATGACTTGAAGATCCATGGTTTGGAACAAGAGCTGGAACTAATGAGGAAAGAATGCACCGATCTCAAAATAGAGCTACAGAAAGCCAAACAGACGGTACTTCAAAGTCATTCAATTGAGAACTTCCTGTACTTTGAGCATCATATCTAGGTTTTGTCACTAAGTACTAAATCATAGGTCTATAATTATAACCATAGAATGTTCATTGCAACTAATATTTCATATACTCTATACATTCATTCTTACCCCAGAATATAGTTTTAAGACTTGATTTAAAATATATGTTGGATTATATATCAGTTACTTTTCTATTGTTGTGACAAGGCACCATTACCAAGGCAATTTATAAAAGAAACCATTAATTTGGGGGCTCAAGGTTCCAGAAGGTTCAAATCCATGATCATCATGTCCAGAAATATAGCAGTAGGCAGGCAGGCACGCAGGATGGTGCTGGAGCAATAGCTGAGAGTTTCCATTTGATTCACAAGCACAAGGCAGAGAGCTATCTGGGAATCCCATGGGCTTTTCAACCTCAAATGCCACCCCCACCTCACCCCCAGGAGCACACCTCCAACAAGGCCACATTTCCCATTCCTTCCCAAACAGTAATAACAGCCGACTAAGCATTGAAATATAAGAGCCCCTGAGGGCCATTCTCATTCAAACCACCACAGGTTATTTTAACTTTTTCAAAACTTCCTTTCCTTAGGGTTCCTCTCATTTTGAATGTGTCTGAAAAGTTTAAAGAGAACTTAGTTTTAACTTTTCCATTTTATTTAACCTAACAATTTGGTTAGTTTAGACATAAGAGACAACATTAGAGAATTCTTGGGTTGGGGGAGGACCCAAACTTCCACTAACAAAGGAAGCCTTACATAGCCTGTTTATTGTCAGAAGACTCAGAAAACATTTGAGAATTCAAGAACATCAAACTGGGAAGTGGAAAAAAATAGATGTTTACATTTTATACATGAGAGTTTTTCACAGTAGAGTGAGAAACAGTGCCATGTGATCATGGGAATTTGGTTTATCATTGTGTTTTTATTAAATACGGAAATTAGGAATGTATTTTAACTTTCAGGAAATTTATTTTCTGTGGACGTTAAATATTTCTGTTTTCCTAAATGTTAAGTTAGGGGTTGTATAAAGAGGTTAGCATAGCACCTGGACAGAGTATATTCAGTACATACATTAAAACAAACAGAAACGTATTTAGAGTAATTCAGGAAGGCAGTGTCTGTGTGTGTGTGTGTGTGTGTGTGTGGTGGGGGGGTGGTCAAGTTGTGGTTCTTATTACTTACTCTGTTCCACTAGGTGGTGCTAGGGAATAAATATGCTTTTAGTTTATATCTATCATGCTAGCAGTTCATAGAAACAGGTTATTAGAAGTACAAGAAACTTTTAAAACCATGATGTTTTATGTACTTTTAAATCTGATTAGAATCTTCTTGGATATAGAAATCCAAGAATGATCTGAAGAAAGAAGTTTCTGTTCACATGAATAACTTGTATCTACTCGGCTGTGTTTTTTAAATGCTAAGACATTATTTCATGTGACACAAACTTAGGGACCTTCTGGGGTGTGGTCATACTAGTAGCGCTCTGCTTTTGACTGTTAGCAGCAAACTTGGCTACTCGTGTTTGTTGTTAGGAAGGTCAGCAGCATTTCAGAAGCAGCCCTGCTGGGGCTTTTCCAACCCCTTATCCTAGCCATCTACATTCAGAACAGTTGATTCTGAAAATTCAGACAGCCAAAGGGGTACAAAAAGCAGTAGATCAAAATAAATACCAGTGTGGAGTCCTAGTGTTGTGCAATGTATTAAAGGTTCCAGGAAGGCTATATTGCGGGGACATGGGGAACCTGAAGTGAATTCCCAGAGTGTGGTCTTCAGAACAGTGCAGCCTGCTTACTTGCTATGAGGAGTTTTTGCATGTTAGGGACAATCCTTTTGAGGATTTTTATTTTTGCTGGTTTGGATTCAACTTTTCTGCCATGTCAGTAAATGTAAAACTACTTTCTTATCCTAACAAGATTTATTTTGTATTGTCAGCTCTAAAGAGAAGGTTTCCAGTAAACACATGTGTTTTAAGTATACACTGAGGAGCCTATTTTTTTAATTAATGATACAAACTAAAGGGGTTCTGAGGATAGTTTTATTTCCTCTGGATACCAGTAAAGAACAACCCCAAGTATGCCTCCAATGCGAGTAGTCAGACCTCCCTGATTAATTGCTCATTCTGTCTCTCCTTCATAGGCTGTCCACACTGCAGTTTGTCACAGGAAATTCAAGGGACCCAACTGTTTTCAATGCTAGACTTTGATGCATCAAATGTGGGATGTGTGGAAAGTCCTAACAGATTTTCATTGTTACACTAAAACAGCATTTAGATGGTAGTTTTTGAGACAGAGCCTTACTCTGTATCCCAAGGTGGCCCAGAACTCACTCTGTGGCCCAGGCTGTCCACAAACTTGTACTCCTCTTCAGTCTCCCAAGTATGGGATTATGAGAGTGAGCTACTTGCCTGGTTTATAATTTATGTTATGTAAGTAATACTGAATAGTACATTTTTTTCATTTTTCAGCTTATACCAGCAGTTCCTGCTGATAAATTAATACCTGTGAGATTAATGCTTGTTATAGGCTCTTGATTGAAAATGCATTGTGAACAAGTATGACACAGAAGATCCTGAATATATTAGATTTATTTAAAAGTATCTTTTATAGGTGTGGGGTTTTTTTGGTTGGTTGGTTGTTTCGTTTAGTTTTATTTTGTCATACCTACAATATAAATAATTAAAACTGTAAAGGGTGTGGGGACTTTCAGAAGCTCTTGCCAAGGCCAGACCTTGAAAGGGAGTGTGGGAAGCATAGTCCTGAGCTGATGACACAGAGCCAAACCCCAAATCAAACTCTCTGTTATCAGTGAAGAAACGTGAGAACAGGCCCATGGAGACAACTAGAAACCTCTGCTCCATTTACTGAAAATGGTGCTTTCTAATGTAACACAGTGTCTGTTAAAATAATACAGTGTATGTAACCTACTCAGTCTCTCCTCTTTGCCCACAGCAAGAAAAAGTAAAGCCAGTGGGTCCATATGCATTTCATGAAAAATAAAACTCAACAGCATTTATCAAGTGAGAACACTATTCAAGCATAGTTCATGGTTTTGTTTTGCTTTTTTAAGATATAAATACATTTCCTGAAATTGGAATGCTTGTACAGTTTTTGAAAATAGACTAGAATATTTGGACACACAGGAAAGTTCTTGCCAGGTCAGTCATTTTATGAGGAATGTATGCTGTCTTAAAATAGTAACTAGTTAAGAGCACTGACTGCTCTTCCAAAGGCCCTGGGTTCAATTCCCAGCACTACATGGTGGGTCACAACTGTCTGTAACTCCAGTTCCAGTGGACCCAACACCTTCACACAGGCATACATGCAGGCAAAACACCAATGCACATAAGATAAAAATAAATACATTTGGAGCAGGAGAGATGGCTTGATGGTTAAAACAGTAACTTGTCTCAATTTTTTGCTTTTTTTTTT
>CABHPQ010141167.1:0-12317 GCA_902168405.1 Peromyscus aztecus
GCACGATCATGTTGGACAGCTGCTCCACCTTGGGCTTGCGGCCCACGTAGTACACGATGGGCAGCGGCTCTAGCGCCTGTGGAACACAGCACGGTGACGCCGAAGCACCTGGGTTGTGTTGGTTGTAGAGGGCAAGGACCTGCGGGCGGGCCAGGGTCACGACCAGGGTCCACGGGCTCTCCCCATCAGTATCTCTACATTTCTGTCTCTTATCTGAGTCTCTCCCCACCTTCCATCTCTGTCTCCCTATCTCTCCCAGTCTATTTCTATCTCTGCCTCTCCCATCTCCCTCTTCCCATTGCTCTGTCTCTCTTATCCGTCATCTGTCCTTATCCTCTGCCTCTCCCTATTTCTGTCTCGTCTGCTCCCCTTTCACCCTATCCCGCTGACTCCGCACTGGTCCAACCTCTCTCTCCCCCCACCGCCCCAGCCTTTGCTCCATCCTGTCCCATGAGCCAGACCCACCTTGCTGTACTGTGTGTCCAGGCTCCAAATGTAGGGACAGGGCCCCAGACAGAAGTTGGCATGGTAGCCCTTGGGCTCGTGGATCCACTTCCAGCCCAGGTCCTTGCGAAAGTCAATGTACAGCTGTCGCACGCAGCAGTTCTTCTCCGTGGAACTGTGGGCAGGAGGAGTGCAGGTTAGGAGCGGGGACAGCCATGCTGCCCCCGCAGCCTGGAGGGTGCCCTCAGCTCAGCCTCCCCAAGACTCCTGTGGTAACAGGAACACTGAGAGCGACCATCCAGGCCTGCTGGTGAAGCACATCCCACGGAGCGCAGCACTGAGACTTTAGTATCTGCAGGGCTCGCAGCAAGCACTGAGAAAGCCCCGCGAGTACTCAAGGGGAGGACACAGTAAAATCATGTCACGTCCACACATGGAACACAGAAGAGTCATCCCAGGGCCCCACGTGTGCTGACATGTCCTGTTAGCACAATGAATGTTTACATGTCCTGTTAGCACAATGAATGTTACTTTGTGAGGCCCTGTGATGCTGGATGGCACAAACAAAACAGACTGCCACCTCCAGAGGCCACTAGCTTGTCACGTCACTCCTATGTCCTGTTTATAGCCAATGCCGAAGTTATCACCGTGAGTCACAGGTGCACCGGATCTGGCTTCCCTCAGCATCCTCTCTCGCCCACCTTCACATCAGCCACAAAGGCTTCCTCTCTAGTCCCCAGACACAGTCCTAGCCAGACGTGGGGGACACACACTTGTAATCCCAGCACCTGGGAGATAAAGCAGGATGATGAGAAATTCAAGGTCCTCCTTGGAGACATAGTGAGTTTGAGGTCAGCCTGAGCTACATGAGACTGTCTCAAAAAGCCAAAACACAATCGATCCTACCTTGGCCTTTGCACATGTTGTTTGCCTGACTTCTTCCTTCACTAACTTCATTTAAGCTTGGCTCAGGGTTAGCAGATAAAGAAGCCTGTCTTGAAAACCTGATGGCCTGGGTGTGGCTCCCCAAACTCACATAAACATGGAAGGAAAGAACAGGCTCCACAAAGTTGTCCTCTGCCCTCCTCGTGTGTGCCACGGTGTGTGTGTGTGTGTGTGTGTGTGTGTGTGTGTGTGTGTGCGCACTCACATAAAATAATAATGATAGAATATAAATGTTGGGGAATATTATTTTAAGGTGTGTTACTTTTGTTTGTGTTGTATTTGTTAAACTCTGTGAAGCTGTGATACTTTACTTGTCTAAAACACCCACTGGTCTAATAAAGACTTGAACAGCCAATAGCTAGGCAGGAGAAAAGACAGGCGGGGCTGGCAGGCAGAGAGAATAAATAGAAGGGGAAATCTGGGAGCAGGAGAGATCCAGGAGGAAAGGAGGACGCTAGGGGTCAGCAACCCAGCCACCCAGCCAGCCACGGAGTAAGAGTAGGATTTACACAAATAAGATTATGGTAAAAGCCCAGAAGCAAAAGGTAGACAGGATAATTTAAGAAAAGCTGGCAAGAAACAAGCCAAGCTAAAGGCCGGGCATTTATAATTAAGAAAAGCCTCTGTGTGTGATTTCTTTGGGAGTTGGGTGGCAGGCCCCCCAAAAGAGTTAAAGAACAACCAACAACATATAAAAATAAACCCATGCATGGCAGTGTACATGGCAGTAATCCCAGCATAGAAGCAGGAACGGTTGGATCTCTAGGAGTTCCAGGCCAGCTATTGCTACATGGTGAAACCCTGCCTCAAAACCAACAAATAAATATATAAAAGCGTGTTTATCCACCTTAGCTCAACTATCTATCACTCAGGGATCTTTAACGCCTGAAAACAGCGCCTGGGTGCAGCAGATGCTCAGTAAGTATCAATTACACAAATCAACACAGCCTTCTTTAATGGGCCTTGTGCACTACCACCCAAAGTGTCCACCGAAATAACTGTTAAATTCCATCCTGGGAATTTAATGCTACAATTATTACAAGAAAATGTGAATCTCTGTAGGTTTTTGATGTTGCTTGTTTGTTTTGAGATAGGGTTACTCTGTGTATCCCTGGCTATCCCCTGGCTCTAAAGACCAGGCTGGCCTTGAACTCAGGGATGCGCCTGCCTCTGCCTCCCGAGTGCTAGGATTAAAGGCGTGTACCACCACACCTGGCTTTTTCTATATTTTAAAGATTTATGTATTCATTTTTATTTGTGTGTACGTGTGTGCCTACGTAAGTTTTATGTGTACCATGTGTGTGCAATGCCCAAGGAGGCCAGAAGAAGGTACCAGGTACTTTGAAACTGAAGTTGTAGATAGTTGTCCTTGTAAGTGACCATGTGGAGTGCTGGGAACTGAACCCGGGTCCTCTGGAAAAACAGCTTAACTCCTGAGCCATCTCTCCAGCCCCAAACTGTCCATATTTGAAGTGGGTCAAAAATCCTGATAATGCCAGGCAGTGGTGGCACACGCCTCAGGAGGCAGAGGCAGGCGGATCTCTGTGAGTTTGAGGCCAGCCTGGGCTACAGAGTGAGTTCCAGGACAGGCTCCAAAGCTACACAGAGAAGCTCTATCTCGAAAAACAAAAAACAAAACAACAAAAAAAAAAAACTGTTAAAAAAAATTCCTGATAATGTTAGATGCTGGAAGAGGGCTATATTACCTCTGCTGCTTCTATCTACATCTGAAATTTCCACTGTAGCACAGTCTTAATCAGAATAGGAAAATTAAATATTCTCCTTCCTTCCTTCCCTCCTTTCAACAGGGTTTCTCTATGTAGCCCTGGCTGTCCTGGAACTCATTCTAGACCAGGCTGGCCTTGAACTCAGAGATCTGCCTGCTTCTGCCTCCTGAGTGCTGGGATTAAAGGTGTGTGCCACCACCACCGGGCTTCCCAATATTTCTTTTGTTCATTTGTTTTCCTTTTTTGAGACAGGCTTTCATGTAGCTAAGGCTAGACTCCAAGTCCCTTTGTAGCCAAGGCTGACCTTGAACTCCCGATCCTCCTGCCTCTGCCTCTCAAGTGCTGGGATCATAAATGTGTACTACCACACTTGGCTTCTAATATTTATTTTTCCTGGCCTGGCTTCTAACCTGGCCCCTTTGCCAGATTTATTTTCCTTCTCAGAATATTTCAGCATTATTTTTACTAACGATTATCTGTCTCCCTCTGGCCCTCCGCACCTCTCTCTCTCTCTCTCTCTCTCTCTCTCTCTCTCTCCTGAAGAGTTTCTCTGTGTAGCCTTGGCTGTCTAGAACTAGCTCCTGGTGTGTGTCACTACCACCCAGCTGGGAAAGTGTCTCTTAAAGAATGGATGTTCAGCAAATGCTGGGTGTATGATCTGTTAAAATTATGTATTCATTATGTATACAATGTTCTGCTTACACGTAAACCTTCATGCCAGAAGAGGGCACTAGACTTCATTATAGATGGTTGAGAGCCACCATGTGGGTGCTGGAAATTGAACTCAGGACCTCTGGAAGGGCAGGCAGTTAGTGGCTCTTAATCTCTGAGCCGTATCTCCAGCCCCCATATTACTACTGTTTTTTTTTTTTTTTTTTTAGAGAGACTGTCTTTGTGTAGCCCCAGCTGTCCTAGAACTCACTCTGTAGACCAGGCTGGCCTCAAACTCCAGAGATCCACCTACCTCTGCCTTCTGAGTGCTGGTCACTCTCATTTTTTTTCAGACTGGGTTTTGTTATGTAGCCCAGGCTAGACTTGAACTCCTGATAATCCTGCCTTAGCCTCCCAAGTGCTGGGATTACAGGCAATTACCACCTCACCCTGCATGATGCCCAAATGAGGGAGGATAGTTAAGACAAGGTTTCATTATGTAGCCTAGGTTTGCTCAGACTTCATGTAGCCCAGGCTGACCAAAAAGAACACTTTAGCATCTGTGTTCATGGCATGAATCAGAATCATGATATAAAGATGCAGGTATAGTATAATTCAAATTCCATTATAAATAAAGAGGCTGGCAGGACACATGTGATAGCTTTCTGGATTTCCTAAATCTCAGCAGTAGCCTGTGGTTATTTTCAGAAAAAGAATAAAGTAACTCAAAGAAGGAAAATACAAGTTTCCTCTTCATGACACCTCAAAAGTAACTCTTAAATGTGGGCAGTGGGAGATGGCTCAGTGGTTAAGCGCACTGGCTGTTACTGCAGAGGACCTGGGTTCAATTACCAGCTCCCACATGGAGGCTCACAACCATCTGTAACTCCAGTTCCAGAGGATCCAACACCCTCTTCTGGTCCCTGTGGGCACCATGAATGCATGCAGTGAACATATATCCATGCAGACAAAACATCCATACATGTAAAATAAAATGATAAAAATAAAATAAATTAAAATTTGGCCAGGCAGGTGGTGGCATTCGCCCTTAATCCTAGCACTCAGGAGGCAGAGGCAAAGAGATCTCTGTGAGTTTGAGGCCAGCCTAGTCTACAGAGTGAGTTCCAGGACAGCCAAGACTACACAGAGAAATCCTATCTTGGAAAAACAAACAAACAAAACAAACTCATTAAAATTTGGCATGCTAAAAAAGAACATGAGCTGGGCAGATACGGCTTTGCACACCTGTAATTCCAGCAATAAGCAAGCAGAAATGAGAAGAATGCTTCAAGTTTGAAGCCATGGTCTATTCAGGAAGTTTCAAGCTAGACAGGGCTACATAAGGAGACCTTGTTTCAAACAACGAAAAGTAAAGCAGCCAAGGATATACGTAGGTATACCACAGGGAGAAATTCTGGAAGGAGACACAACGGGACAATGTGACTTCAAGGGGAGTGATCATGAGCAAGCCCCAGGCCGAGAGCCACAGAATTCCCAACTCTTGCCACTGAGGTCCCTGTGGACTCAACCTGCTCATTCCTGCTGAAGCATAGGTGCTGGGCTGAAGAACAACAGCTCTCCAGGGGACCATGACACACCAGGGCTTCCTGGGAGGCAGTCCTAGGCGTTGCCCAGTTGCACAGTGACTTTCTCTAGCCTCCTTTGCCAGTCTGGAGACTGTTACAATACAAACTGAATACCCGACAAGAAGAAGCATTTCAGAGTGTACAACTTTTTGGGATACGGGGATGTTTACATAGCCTTTATCAAAGGTTAAGTACCGCTCCCCATTTATTTTATTTTTATTATTATTCATATTTTATGAGACAGGCTCTCTCTGTGTAGTGTCCTGGAACTTACTGTGCAGACCAGGCTGGCCTCAAACTCAAATGGAGATCTGTCTGTCTCTGCCTGCTGAGTGCTGGGATTAGAGACGTTTGCCATCAAACCTGGCTAAATAAAAACATTTTTATGTGTATGAGTGTTTTCCTGCACAGATGTGTGTGTACCCTGTATGTGCAGTGCCCACAGAAGCAAGAAAAAGGAATCAGATTCCCTGGAACTGAAGCTATGGATTGTTATGAGCCACCACGTGGGTGCTGGGAACTGAATCTGGATCCTCTGCAAGAGCAGGCCATGCTCTTAACTGCTGAGCCAGCTTTCCAGACACCCTACCCTTTTCTTGATGCAGGGTCTAATAATGCAGTCCAGGTTGCCTCAAACACACCATATAACTTGCTTCTCTGCCTCTACTACCCCAGTGCTGGGATTATGGCTGTGTCCACCATGGCCAGCTGAATACTGGACTTCTGAATTATGGATTTTGTTTTTGTTTTTCGAGACAGGGTTTCTCTGTGTAACAGCCCTGGCTGTCCTGAATCTCACTCTGTAGGCCAGGCTGGCCTCGAACTCACAGAGATCCTCCTGCCTCTGCCTCCTAAGTGCTGGGATTAAAGTCGTGCGCCACCACTGCCCAACTGAATTTGGATTCTTAACTAGTTCACATCCTCACAATTATAAGTGTCAACAGTTGCCAACTTGTGGCTAATTTCATTTTACCTACTTCCTGTATTCTTTTCATTTGTTTATTTGGCTTTTGTAGAAAAGTTCACTTTCTCTAAGAAAGTGAAGAATATTTTAAAATGTAAACATGAGCCAAAAGTATAAATCAATATGCTCAGTGACTCTAGCCCCTGCTAGAATCCCCTAGTGAGGGGCTGGGGTGTGGCTCAGTGGTAGAGCCCCTGCCTAGAATCCCCCAGTGAGGGGCTGGGGGTGTGGGAGACTGCTTCTCTACCATGTATAAGGTGCTGGGTTCCCTCCTCAGAATCACAAAAGCAGCAACAACAATAAAATCCTAGGTAAGAATTTAGTAGCAACTTACTAAAAATCAAATACTGCTCAAAGTTCATAGTTCCCAAAATACTCCATATATGTCTCTTTTCCCTTTCTTTCTTTTTCTCCCCTCTGTTCTCTTCCTACCTCTTTCCCTCTCTTCCAGTGCTGTTGACTATACATCTCCCCCCCTCTCTGTTCTGTATTTGTTGAAGAAACTGACAAGGTTTCCCACCATCTGTATTCTGCTAGGGATCTGTATTCCCACCACCTGTGGGGCTGTGTAGTATTGTTCGTCTGTCCCTGTTTCAGGGACACACAGTAGTTGACAGCTACAGTCCCCATCAGATCATGGTAGCTCTATGTGACAAGCCTTCCCAAGTGGCACCGTGCTCTTCCATGCATAATCTTGGTTGTCACAGCTGGGGGCATGGCTCCGGGAGTCAAGTGTTTGCTATGCAAGCGTGAACTTGAGTCTGGATTTCCAGAGCGCACACATACATCAGGCACAGCCAAAACAGAGAGAGATTTTCACGTTTCCCTAGGTTTGCTCTCCGGTGTGGGGGAACACAGCTTGCGGAGCTACCTGTACTCTTACTCATCTGCCAAAACCTTGATCTGTTCCTATGTGAAGATGGATAGCAAAAGGAGGTGACGGTACCAAGGAGGAAGACTGAGTCCAGCCAAGGGCTGACTCCGAGTACCACACTCTATGCAGTCTGTAGAAGAGAAGGGGCAGGTTGGCTTACTGCTCTCATCTCTCAACACTCGAGCCCTGGATTTCAAACCTTCTAAGATCTAGCATTTCAACTTTCTCGAATCAGGAGTGGCTTGGTATGAGTTCACCATTCTGGAACCGAGCAGTTGTACACACCTATAATCCCAGGCCAGAGAGTCCAAGCCAGCCTGAGCTAAAGAAGTGAATTTGAGGCCAGCCTGGAATACACAGCAAAGTCTGTCTGAAACAAAAACAGAGCAAAGTAGGGGTACAAGATAAGATGGCTTGGTGGGGAAAGGCACTTGCTGTCAATCCTCATCACCCGAGTACTACTTCTGGGACCACATGGTGGAAGGAGAGAACTGACTCCCAAAGACTGTCCTCTGACTGTCATGTGACATGGATGCCCCTACACACACACACACACACACACACACACACACACACGCACGCACGCTCACAAACATAATTTAAAAACAACAAACTAAAAGAGTTTGCCATTCTGTCAGCAATCTGGACACTCCAGAAGCCCCACTTTCTGGCTCTAGATGATCTCGGCTCCTCAGAGTCTCTTATTTTCAATGCTGTATTCCAACACTCCAACCTCTAAGCCTACATCTCAGGAAGTCTCACCCCCTAACTTCCTCAGGCGGCAGCATTACAAGATCAAGTGCGCTGACCCTCAAGAGACTCACATTCTGGCTTTCTCCACCTCCAGCCTTGGTGCTAACATCCCCATACCAGATCCCACCATTCCAAGCCCAGTATTAACCCCACTCTGCATCAGCCAGCAGACCACAGTCTGCCAAGAGTGCGGGAACCCAATGCAGACCACTTTCTGATTCTGAACCCAAATGCTAGGATCCCAACAGTCCTGCTTTCCTTAAGTTAACACCCAATTGCTCACATTAAATCCTTCTTTCATTAGAATTCCAATATGGCAGAAATCCAGCTATCCAGAACTTAAAATCCAACAAGCTGACCTTCCAACACAGACATCTAACTCTTGTGCCAACCTTCCTGAATTCTCTGATCCCAACACTCCTGCAAGAAAACACCCCATTATTCTAGGACTCCCAGCTGCCCACAGAACCAGGAACTCGTCCCCAAGCCCTCCAGGCTAAGAGTACGAAGCAGGCATGAATGGTGGTACACCAGTCCACAGACTGCAGTCAAGCCCCAGGCTTGCACAACCTCAGGGGAAGGCAGAGAAGTTCACCTGAAGCAGTAGTTGGTATCCAGGGCTCTGCGGCTCCTTGAGCTGTGTAGATGCTGGGCCCTCTCCAGTGGGGTGGCCATGAGGAGCAGGAAGGGTCGGTTCATGTCATGAATGGTGCCCAGGTCACCTCGACGTTTGGGACTGATCCCTGTTTGGGTTTGGATGTTGGGGTGAAAGACATATACACACTTAGAGGAATGTGTGGGCGAACAAGGAGCAAATGAGATTTCAACACGCATGCACAGGCACAGAGACCACAGCAGGCATCGGGTTGGACCCGGGAAGCTGGCTCACCGTTGATTTCCACGTGGAGTACGTTATCTTTGCTGTCACAAGAGCAGTGAGCGCTGAAGCGAAAGCCCTGTATTCCGTCTGTGGGAGAGGGAAGGAGTCTGAGGTTATGACTCATCCGGCTTGAGGGAGGAGGCCGGAAGCTGCCAACCCCAGGGGCTCCTTCCTGTGTCACCCCACACTTCACTCTTGCTCCTATTCTTTGAGTGGCTGGCCCCTTCTCTCCCTTATTCAGGGCTCAGCTCAAGCATCAACCCCTCCCTCGGAGAGGCTCTGAAAGAGACACATGCCTCTCACACTGTGACATCCCTTCACTTTCTCCATCGCAGGCAGGGGCTCTGACATTTCTTCTTGACTATTTACGTCTTTCATTGTTCTCAGAACATGCATGAGAGAGATCCATCCCCTGCCTTTCATTTTTAAAAAATCACACTCACACACACACAAACACATACATAAATGCCTATTTTATATATATATGTGACATATATATATATGGAGATACAGAATAATTATATAAGGTGTGTTTGTGTGTGTGGTCACAGCTCGGTGTTGGGTGTCTTCCTCAATTGTTTTCCCCCTTATCGTCCCGAGACAGCTCTCTGAACTTGAGCTTGCTCTTTTGGCTAGGCTAGCTGGCCACAGAGCTGTGTGTATGCCTGTCTCCACACATATACTCAACCCCCAACAATGCTGGGGTTACGAGTATATGCTACATCTGGGTTTTCGCATGGGTTCTGGGGATTAGAATTTAGGTTCTCATTCTTACAATGTGAAAGCTCCTGCCCACTGAACCAGCCCTCTTTTTCTTTTGAGATAGGGTCTCATGTAGCTCAGGCTGGCCTCAAATTCTCAAACTATGTGTCTAAGAATGTCCTTGAACTCCTGATCCTCTTGACTCTTGCCTCCCAAGTGCAGGGTTTGGTAGGCTTGTGTACCATCACGCATGTTGTCTTGGGCCTGTTTTCTTTGTGCCTTGCAAAACCTGATCCCTCAGTCATAAAAATAAACATCCCCCTGGGATCCAGGTGCCAAGGGCCAGAAGCAGTGTTGGTATAGTGGTGAGTTGAGACCTAACGCAGGTGCCAGGCCCTGATCTAAACTCTGTGTAAGGTCCTTTAATCTTCAAACACCTCAATTTTATAGGCCAGGAAATGAAAGCACACAAAAAGTAACTTGGCCAAGGCCACATAGGGGGCCATAGGCAACGGTGTAAACATAAGCAGATTTCTACCCTGCATTGGTAGACTTTTTTTTTTTTATAATAAATTGCTCATTTGGCCAATTTTATTTATTTATTGTGGGGAGCGCACATGCACCAGGGTGTGTGTGGAGGTCAGAGATTAACTAGTAGGAGTTTGTCCTCTCCTTCTACCATATGAGTCCTGGGAATGGAACTCAGGCCATTAAGCTTGGCAGCACGTACCTTTACCTGCTGAGCCATCTTACTAGCCCAAGGGAGATGTTTCCTTTTTTCTTTATTTCCTGAATCAGAGTTTCTCTGTGTAGCCCTGGCTGTCCTGGAACTCATTCTGTAGACCAGACTGACCTTAAACTCAGAGATCTATCTGTCCCTGCCTTCCGAGCACTGGGACTAGAGGCATGCGCCACCGCCGCCACCGCCACCACCACCACCTGGCTATGGAAGATGTTTCTTGAGTGGACACATGATACTTTTAAGCTCCTACTGTATACCAGGCCTTGCACTGGATGCTTCAGAATCAACATCAATGGAGAGAGAAGAGATCCTTCTAGGCCTCTGTCCAATGGTTTTCATCATTCTTCCTGGTGCCAGCCTGCTCAATCCCATCATCCCTCTGGCTAAACCACACATCCCATGAGTCTCTCCACACTCACGCTCATCCAGGAAGTCCTCCCAGATCCTAAGCTGCCCTGGTTTTTTACAGCACCTTGGGTTTCCCTCATCTACGCCCTGTCTGCTCTGTGTAGGTAGGTCTCCCTTCTGGGCCATTACTAACTGCTAGGGCTTTTATAAGACCCTACTGATGTCTGGAGAGACCTCGTGGGCCTTGTGAGGCCAGGACCCAGGTTATGACTGTGTCCTTCTCAGCCTCCAGCACAAGACCACACACAACCGAAACCTGCGGCACTTACTGAATGAATCTAAGGATGAGAGAAGACGACAGATCCAAGTACTTCGGACAGAGACAGGGAAAGACTATTTCCTCCTTGACAGACAGACATGTTAGGATCTCCCTGGCTGGAGAGCCTTGGTACAGGGCACTCTTGTATCTCCTTTTCCTGGTTGCTTCTACTCATCACACAGATATTACCTCAGATGCCCCCTCCTCCAGGAAGCCCTCCTTGAATACAGATTGAATACAGTCAGTCAGGCACCTCCTGAGAGCTCAACTCTAGCCCTCTCCACTCTGAGTCATCACTACCTAGCTGGAAGTCAGTTCTTCCTTCAATTATCCAAAGGACCATGAGGTCTACTGAGGGCAAGGACAGGAGCTGTTTGGGAACTGCTGAGTCCCTAGCGTCACCTGGCAGAGTTCAGGGAATCACAATCAATCACCGACTGATCCATCGGTGAGAACTGTGGAGTACTTTTTGACATTATCAGGTGTGTGTGGTTGGGGTGAGGGGGTGCTTGGCATCACCGGTGATGCCAAGACAAGCAATAGGGCTGACCCCACCAGAGGTGGGCACAGACAAGCAATCTCACCTCCTTGGTTCAGCCACTGCCGTACGACTGCGGTGACGTCAAAAGACAACCACTCAGGCGTATCGGTGGGGGTCAGCAGCCTGTTACCAAGGTAACGCCAGGAATTGTTGCTGTATTTCTGAATGGAAACAAACAAAGCAAAGAGGAGTGGGTAGCTGCCATCATGCCCCCAGATACCCTGATTGCAACCCTGTGCTGCCTGTCCACACAAGGTGGCTTCCAGATAATGCCCAGACAGACACTGGCTTTGGACACGTCACACTGGGAGCCCTACAGGCTCCACCCTCACATATAGCCCCCAAGAGCAGAAAGCAGATGGGAGAAAAACAACCCAGGCTGTGGTCAAGACACCATGAGGCACCTTAGCCTGTACCCCAGCCTGAGAGCCATGGGTACGTCTCTTCCTTTCTGGGCCTCAGTTTCTTCCACGGTGGAATGATCAGCCATGGCATCTGGGATGGCCCACAATGCACATGGTTGCTGCTCATATTACTGAGCAGACGGTTCAGCAGTGTTTGACACCCTGCCTTTGGGAGAGTGGTAATTTTCTCATTTATTTGCTTACAGTTTATTACTTTATTTATAATTATTATTGTGCATTTACAGAACAGTCTTCCCAACAATGGATTTCTCTTTTTTTTTTTTTTAAGGAGTGTGCCACCACCACTCAGCCTTATTTCAGATTCTTTTTTTTAAAAGATTTATTTATTTATTTATTTATTTATTTATTTATTATGTATACAGTGTTCTATTTGCATGTGTCCTTGCAGGCCAGAAGAGGGCACCAGATCTCATTAC
>CABHPQ010141169.1:0-10007 GCA_902168405.1 Peromyscus aztecus
TATATATATACGTACATATATACATATATATACATATATGAGAAACTATATTTTATTATACATAAAATATTTATGTATATAATTAAAAATTAGGAATGATATATTTTGATTGTGAGCCCAGCCTTTAGTGGCTGAGACATCTCTCTAGTTCATGATCCATGTATTGAAAGAAAATCTGCAGTATTTGTCTTTATTAATCTGTGTGATTTTGTTTTATATAAAATATTTAAATTCCATTCATTTCCCTTCAAAGGTCATGATTTTAATCTTCTTTATGGCTGAACAAAATCCTGTGTGTATATGTCCTATATGTTCTTTGTCCATCTGTTAATGGAAATCTAGGCTGATTCCTGTTTCTTTGCTTTGTTTCTTTGCAATATGCAGGTGAAGAGCATATTCAGGTATCTCTGTAATAGAAATGACAGCTTGTTAGATGTATACAAAGGAGTGGTTTGCTTGGTCATGTGGTAGATTGTTATGGAATAAGTCAGTCATTTTGTTCCTGTAAATCTTCATGTTGCTCTCATTGGTTTAATAAAGAGCTAATGCCCAATAGCTAAGCAGGAAGAGGTTAGATGGGACTTGCAGACAAGGAAAAAGTGATTGTGTGTGATGAAGTAGGGTGGAATCCCCAGGAGATGCAGAGATAAGCAAGAAGAATATGCTGTGTTGAAAAAAGGTACTGAGTCATGTGGTAGAACTTAGATAAGAATTATGGGTTAATTTAAGTTGTAAGAGCTAGTAGGTAATAAGCCTAAGGCTGAGCATTTATAATTAATAACAAGTCTCTGTGTGTTTATTTGGGAGCTGACTCGCTGGACAGAAACTTCTGCCTACAGATCTAGTTTTAGTTGTTTTGAGAATTTTCCATGCTTATTTCCACAGTAGCTACACCAGTTTACACACCCATCAAGGGGACAAGGTTTCTTATTATAAATTTCCTCACCAGCAAGAACTGTTTGTTTAACTGATGTGAACCATTCTGACTGGAATGACATGGAATCTAAAAGCCATTTTACTTTGAATTTCCTTGATGTTTAAGGAGTTTAAAGAATTAAAAAAAATATTCACTGCCCATGCTTGTCTATTTGAGAACTGTCTGTCAAGTTTATCAGCTCACTAATTAAACTAAAAGAGGCTTTTTGATGATTAATTTATATAGATTTTAAAAAATATATTCTAGATACTGACCTACCTAAAATACAGATAGTAAAGACTTTCTTCTATTGTGTAGTTTGTTTCTTCACACTGTTGAGAGTTTCTTTTGTTAAACGGAAACTTGTTATTTCAAGTAGCTCCACTTGTCAGTTCCTTGGGTTATTTTCTCTGCTATTGGATTCCATTTCAGAAAGTTCTTGCCTCTGCCCAAGTGTTTTCCCTAGGCAGTGTCACGGTTTCAGATCTTGGTCTCAGTAACAAAGTACAAATAGCCAGCAAGTATCGGAGATAATGTTGAACATCTTAAGCCATTGGGTATACATAGACTAAAACTAAAATTGGATTCTCTTTCACTAGACCTTAGTGGCTTTCATAAAGAAGACAAATGACAACAAATGCTGGTCAGGACGTGGGCAAAGAAAGCCCTTATATATTGCTGGTGGGGATATCAATGATTTCATCTTCTATGGAAATTAGGGAAGTCCCTCAAAAAAACTAATGATGGGGCTACAATATGACCAAGACATAGAACTTCTATGTTTATTGCAGAACCTTTTATGGGAGTAAGCCTAGGTGTCTATCAGCAAATGAATGGATAAGGAAAATCACCTCTCTCTCTCTCTCTCTCTCTCTCTCTCTCTCTCTCTCCCTCCCTCCCTTCCTCCCTCCCCCCCCTCTCTCTGTCTGTCTCTCTCTGTGGGTGTATATGTAAAATGCTGACTAGTCTTGTGTCAGCTTGAAACAAGCTAGAGTTATTTAAAGGGAGGGAATCTTAAATGAGAAAATGCCTGCATAAGATCTGACTGTAAGGCATTTTCTTAATTAGTGATTGATAGGGGAGGCCCTAGGTTATTGCCATGATGCCATCCCTGATGATACTTAGTTCTATAGGAAAGCAGGCTGAATAAGTCATGGGGAGCAAGCCAGTAAGGGGCACCCGTCCATGGCCTCTGTCTCAGCTTCTGTGCCCGGGTTCCTGTCATGTTTGCGTTCCTATCCTGGCTTCCTTTGATGATGAAAGTGATATAGAAGTGTATTCCAAATAAAACTCTTCTTCCCCAGATTGCTTTGGTCACAGTGTTTTGTCACAGCAATATAAACTCTAGCTAAGACACCACACACACATACACACACACACACACACACACACACACACACACACACACACACACAGAGTTTTATTCAGCCATAAAGAAGAATGAAATATGGCATTTGTACAAAACTGTGGATTTTATATTAAACAAAATAAGCCAAATTCAGAAAGACACATACCATATTTTCTCTACACACACACACACACACACACACACACACACACACACACACACATAATGTTGTGAAATAGAAAAGGTCTGAGGAATAAGCAACATTAGTGGAAAGGGGACAGAGGGGACAAAGAGGGGAATCTGGGGTTGACCATAAACAATGCATGTGATATATTTACATGAAAGTGCCTATGCTTCCTGTCACCAGTAAGACTACCTACCATAAAACTTAAAAAAAGAAACATTTTATACTTGTATACTTTTAAGTTTTTAACAATGTTAATTAAGTCACTTCATCCTGACCTTATTTTATGTACTTTTTGAACAATATTAATTTTCTTTATGTCACATTTCCATAAATATCCCTGTGGTTGTGATCTTTCTATTAGCATCTTTAAGCTTAGATTGTAACATCCCAGGCCTGGATATGTGTTTGCTTTTACCACTGAGACTTGTGCTTTTTTATGCTGTCATGCTGTGATTTAGCATCTTTTTCATTTCAATGGGAAGGAATCCCTCTAGCACATCTTGTAAGGCAAGTCTGGTGATGAACTTCCTCAGTTTTTATTTGTCTAGGGAAGTCTTTTCCTTTTATTATTGTAAGATGATAAAGTATTCTTGGCTGGCAGGATTCTGAATATATCATTCAATTCCCTCCTGACTTTTCAGGTTTCTGCTAAGAATTCCACGGAGTCTGATGAGAGTTTTCATGTAAGTGATGCTCTATTTTCTCTTGTGGCTTTCAAGATGCCTTTTGTCTTTGATAAATTCTCATATCATTTTTCTTCTACCTGAAGATTTTTGCTTTAGCATTTTTACTAAAGCAGCCTGTCTGGCACCTACTCTCTTAGTTATTCTGAAAGTGTTTCATTTCACTTTCATTCCTGAAGAGTATTTTTGGTGGGTATAAAGTTTTTATCTCCCACTTCTTTACATTCATAATTTAATAACATCCACTGACTCTGGCCTTCAGGGTGATTGATGGGGAGTTCATGATTTACATTAACAGGTCATTTCTCTCTGTTTTCATAACTGACTTCTTATGTCTTTGTTTTTCTATGTTTTGGTTATAGTTAAGTTTACATGTGGTTTTCTTTGAATTTCTTGTTAAGTGTTTCCTGACTGTCTTTGATGATTAATTAATTTCTTTCATATTTTTCAAGATTTGATGATTATTTCTTCAAATAATCTTCTCTGCCCTAATATCTTTCTTCTGCATCTTGAGATTCCAATGACACATTGTATAATTTTTATAATGTTCTGCTCATATCTAAAGCTTCATTCATTGGTTTTTAGACTTCATTTCTCCAAGTTTATTACACTGAAAATTTTATGCTTATAATTAAGTTCACTGATTTTTCCTTTGTTATCTTCTCCTATTTTGTTATTGATTCCAAATGGTTAATTTTAAATTTTAAGATGATGCACTTTCTTAGCTCTAAAATTGTTACCTTGTCTGTTCAAAAATGTTCCAATTTTGTTAATTTCTATAGGCCAGCCTCTTCAATTTGAATGTACTTACATTCCTGATGTAGAATACAGTGATCACATCTACTTTTGGATATTTGTTCAATAATCTCAATTTTTTTTAATTTATTTTATTTTATTTTACAATATATTTAATTTTAAAATACGACCATTGATTCCCCGGTCCCCCCCCCCCCTCCCCCCGGCTCACCCCCCATTTCCATCTCCTCCAGGGCAAAGATCCCCGAGGATTGAGGTCAACCTGGTGGACTCAGGTTGACTTCAGTTAACTGGCTTTTTCTTGAGAAGTAGTCATACTTTGGGGGATTTTATGTAAAGTGACTTCGATTATTAACTAGGTATTTTGAAAGTCATGTTGGATGGACTTTATTTCTGTTTTACTTATCTGGATGGAGAATGTTGATAGCTTTGAATGACTGTCATTTAAACAAATATGTTTGTTTTGATTGAAAATTCTATCTCATCATTTTACATGATTGCTGGGGGTATCCATGCGGTCCCCCTGAATCACTGCTGTGCTTATTTGCATTGCCCAGGCACAACTCATTGGTGAGCCTGAGACTTCAGTAGTGTAAATACACGACTATTGAGGCTGAGGCTCTGGGGACTGCCATTCCTTGTTTCCTACCCATATATGCTTCTTTTTCTCATGCCAAGAGAAATGGGGCTTTTTGGGGTTGGAGTTAGATGTCAGCTATCATCTCCTGCTATTTCATGACTGTGTCCCACCCTTCAGGTAAAAATGAGAGAGGTGTGTCGATGGAAAACTCATTTTGTGCATTTGCCTCTACAATTGTGATGCTCTTCTACGAGCTACTCATTCTGTTCAGTTCTTAGGAGTCCTCTATGCTTGCTTTTCCTGTTCTAGGTAGGGCTTTGCTTTCCTTACTCTATGGATGACTTTGAATTTAATCAACAGAACAGGTGTGGTTGTAGTGAGCCAGCACCATAGACTTTTTTGCCTTTTTATTTTATTACTTTAATTTTATTTATTTGTTCTTGGAGAATTTCACACATGGATTCAATATCTGTCCCTCACTGTCTATCTTCAACATCTCTAAGGGTCATCTTCCCAATCTCCCTCCTCCCCTTCCTGCTCCTCCTCCTCCTTCTCTTCCTGTTCTTTTTCTTCTTTCTCTTCTCCTCTTCATTTTGTCCCATATGACTGAGTCCAAGTAATGTGGCCGTATGTGCCTAAGTAGAGGTTGTTCACTAGATCCACTTTCCCGAAGATATATGACTTTCTTGCTTGCAGCTTCTCAGCTAGGACCGGGCACTCGTGAACCCTTACAGCTCCTGCCCACCTACCTAAGTCTTTAAATCAACATAGTAATCTTATAACATAAACAACCCACATATACTATAGTTTGAAAACTATTTCAGTGACATTGCTATTTAGTGTTCACATCTATTTCATGGACATAAAACGAAATCATTAAACTTTGGATTTTATCTTTATTACCAAGTCAGTCACAGAAGGAATTCTTATATCTTATGAATAATATCACTTTTTTTTTGGTTTTTCGAGACAGGTTTTCTCTGTGTAGCTTTGGTGCCTGTCCTGGAACTCACTTGGTAGTCTAGGCTGGCCTCGAACTCACAGAGATCTGCCTGGCTCTGCCTCCCAAGTGCTGGGATTAAAGGCGTACACCGCCACCCCACCACCACCCAGCAATATCACATTTTTAAATTTAAATTTTTATTCCTCTTACTCCTTTTTCCTAAGATGCCCTTGAAACAATTTTATTCAAATTCATTTGCTTTTGATGGAGGAATGATTTAGTTAGTTCAAGTATTTAAAAGAAGACAATACCAACATTTAAGTTGCTCACTAAGTTTTGTTGAAACAAACAGAAAAGAGTTGTATTTTGATAGTTTTAGCTAAATCTCTCCCCTATACTCTCATATAATGATTCTGGGATGGAATCCTTTTTTTTTTTTTTAAATTTATTTATCATGTATCCAGTGTTCTGTCTGTGTGTTTGTCTGCATGCCAGAAGAGGGCACCAGATCTCAATTTAGATGGTTATGAGCCACCATGTGGTTGCTGGGAATTGAACTCAGGACCTCTGGAAGAACAGTCAGTGCTCTTAACCTCTGAGCCATCTCTCTAGCCCCATTTTCCTGGTTCTTTAAATATAAGAAATCTGTGATTGACTAAGTCTCCAATACTCTTCCTATATTAAATTCTGCTATTTGGGGTCGGCTATCTGGTTAAGCTTACCCTCTCAATATGTACTTTATGACTGAGTGTTTTCTTTACCCACCCTCTTACTCAGTGAGTCTTTGCTTGGCATCCAGGGACTTTGACCTGACTGTAGATGGCAAGGAAACGAAAACAGACACACAGAAAAGCTAGGATCATAAGGTAGATTAGGGCTCTCTGACGGAGAAACTGCAAACTCCCAGAAGCTCAGTATGTTCATTATATAGGGTTATTGAATATGGATGAACAAGGGGATGAGGCTACTTCATACAGATAAGCAAGGAGGCAGAGTTTATAGATATAATTGGATCAGTAACAGGTTTAACTAATCGGTAGGAACAGTCCCTGTGGAGAAGCAGTCTTTAGGCTGTAATACTAAGGGGAAGGGAAACCATGGTGGATATTTTCTGTTTGCATTGTCAACATCCACACATGGATCAGAAGACAAGGCTTTGAACCTTTCTTCTGAACTGTACCTGGGACAAAGAGAGGCTTTGCCATTTTCCCATAGGTCTGAGGCTGTACCCATGCGAACAGCACACATTAACTCAGGAACTCATTCACTCGCTCAGGGCTTCCCCTTTCCTACACTTTTAGCTGACTTTCTTTCTCAAATCCAGCAAGCCCTCAGGCTGCGTGGACACTGATTGGCAATGTGTCTGTGTAGATTTTTGGATCATAATGATGGTGAATTGGTGTTGAATGAAGAGTAGTTCTCAGCTCCAAAGTACTTTCAAACAAACAAACAAACAAACAAACAAACAAACAAACAAACAGACATCAAGTAATTAGTTTTATGGATAACATAAATTCCAAACAGAGAAAGCTGGATTTGTTGGATTCTGTGTTGCTGACATTTAACAACCCATGAAACTCATAATGGGATATATCATTTTGACATTTGGCACAGAAATTGGAGACAGTAATATAGTGAGGAATCACTGAACACATATAAAGATAGGTTTCTCATACTTTGTTGATATATTTAATTTATCTGTGATAAATTAGCCAGACAATAATATGATAGGTTGAAGAAATGTCTGATGGTGCTTGCCAGAAATACCTGCCAAAAATAAACATTTTTTATTAAGAAACTTTTTATTCATTTTATATACCAATCACAGATCCCCCTCTTCCCTCCTCCTGCCCCTCCAGTCATCCCCCCAGATCAGTGAATAGCCTAACTGTCATCATAAAGCCTATCTCCAGTAACTGATGGAAGCAGATGCAGAGATCCACAGCCAAATACCAGGCCAAGCTCCAGGAGTCCAGTCAAAGAGAAAGAAGAGGAATTCTATGAGCAAGGGCCCTCAAGATCATGATGGGGAAACCTACAGAGACAACCAAACCAAACTAGTGGGAACTCGTGAACTTTAGACCAACAGCTGTGGAGCCTCCACGGGACTGGACTAGGCCCTCTGCATAAAAAAATAAACATTTTTATTGCTAGGAAGCAACTTTACTCTTGCCATATTTTGAAATGAAAGAAAATTTAACCCATGTAAAACAGTAAGGCATCATTAGTATCAGGCCATCACTTATCCTGAGAAAGATAAGAAAAAAAAAACTGTCAGTTTTCTAAATTAAGGATGGTTACTACAAATTACTCTTGTCTTTGGACAAGTAGTTGATACAGTGCTTGGTAACCAACAGTGCACCAACACAAAGGTTAACCCAAACTCTCCACTTATACCACTCTAATTACCTTTTAACAAACCAGGTTTGCTTCTATTACACTAATTTCAAACGGTGGGGTTAGTAAGCAGGCTATCCTTAAAAAAATACAAAAGGGATTTACATAAATAAATTTAGGTTTTCTAACCCTCCTATAATGTGGTGATACAAATAAATGGTTTTCAATAAAATCTATGATGCATACATGCATACACGCACACAGACACAAATATTACTTAGGGACATATGATCAGAAGAATAGAAAACAAGCAGAAACATATAACATTTTCTTCATACTGACCAAAGGCACAAATGATCTTATAGTCATTGTTAACATTTTGTACTATATTATGAAATTGAACAAGTGTTATTAATGTTTAGTATTAACCAAATTCTCTTTGCAACAGAACTGAATAATTTTATTCTTTCTCATAAATCAAGGAATATTTTCTTCTATGCCCTCTAGACCACTTCTGAGATCTTTAAAATATGGAGAATGGTAATTTGAAGTTGCTTACAATGCTTTTCCTATTTACTTAGGTAATATTATATCCTTCTGAGGTCTTTGATGCAGTTGAAGACTAGATACTTATAATTTTCCTTAGTTATGATAAAAGATAAGTTAGATATGAAACCTTAGACTCACAAATTTAGGATAAATAGAATATTTTCTTTGAATTTGCCAGATATAAATAGACTAGATATTGTAACCATAATTCTTGCTTGATAATTGTTTTGTTATATGTAATTTTACTATGTTAAAGTTAAAACCTTCCTTTTTGAAAAAAAGAAAACGGGAAGTGCTGTGGAATGTTCTATATGCTGTGAATATGTGTTGCTCTGATTGGTTGATAAATAAAATGCTGATTGGCCAGTAACCAGGCAGGAAGTATAGGCAAGATAAGTAGAGAGGAGAATTCTGGGAAGAGGAAGGCTGAGTCAGGGAGACGCCAGCCTGCTGTCCAGGGAGCAGCAGGTAATGGCACACAGGTAAAGCCATAGAACACATGATGACATATAGATTAACAGCAATGGGCTGAGTTTAAGTATAAGAGCTAGTCAGTTGTAAGCCTGAGCTAATGGCTGAGCAGTTTTAATTAATATAATCTTCTGAGTGATTATTTTATAAGTGGCTGTGGGGTCTGTGGGGCTGGGCAGGACCAGAGAAAACGTCAGCTACAAAAATATATCCTGTATTCATGTGACTTTTTACCTATCTCTTGTGTCAAAGCTAAGAGAAGAAGGCCGAGTTCTCCTGCTATGATTGTGGTGTGTCTTTTTACTTCCTAATCTCAGCTGGCTTTACCTTGTGCATTTTAGTGCTCCATTGGTATGGAAGGCAGACTTAGAATTGCACATATTTATTGACTTAGTTCTTTTATGACTTTTAGTCCTGCTGATTTCCTCTGCTCTCAAAGAAACTTGAGAAATATAAAATAATTGTAGGTGTTCCAAATTTCTTTGGTACATGCTTACACAGCATTTTATTTTCTGTGCTTTATATTTTAATCTGTTCATGTAATTATATCCATGAGAGATTTCTTATAGACAATATATTATTCAGCCTTAATTTTAAATTTATTCCAGTCACAGTTCTTGTATTTTACTTAATATTTTTGATCAGTCACATGACATAGTATTTGTCTCAAATTGTACTATTTGTTGTCTGTTTGTCTCATCTATAGCTATTAATCATTCTTTCTTTCCTTTTAGATTACTTGAATAATGAATAATTCTCTTTTTTATCTACTGGGATTTGGGGTGTATTTACTTATATAGATTTGGTATGATTGCCACTGGGATATAGCATACACTGTTTCTCATGGAATTTAATGTATATCAATATGACCAGTGAAATGTATAAATATTAACACTTCATCATTTATCTTCCTCTTTTACATTATAGTTGTCATATGCACTTCATAGACATTAAAGAAATGTTATTTTTTGACTCATAATTATTATTTTTGAAAACAGTGGTTATTTAGCATGTTACATGTCTACAAAAATCTTCACATTTCATTTGGTCTCGCTTCTTTTCCAAGTTTCTGTTATAATTTTTCTGCTATCTGACATACTTTCATTGACATGTTTATTTTTTAAGGAATCCATCTGCTGGTAACAAATTCTCATGGTTTCCTGAAAGATATTTCCACTAGATATATTATTCTGGGTCAACAGTTGTTTTCTGTCAGCCCTTCAGCATTCCTGGCTCA
>CABHPQ010141171.1:0-29080 GCA_902168405.1 Peromyscus aztecus
TGGTGGCAGTGGTGGTGGTTTTATCCTGCAATGCATAAATATTTTACAAGGTGGTAAAATAAAACTTCGAAGCAGGAAAAGGCAATTTCAAAACACTAGTGTTTTTCCAGCTTCTATTCTCACAACATTTTTAATGTCCCATTGACCAAAACAAGCCACATAACTAATGCATGGGCCCTGAGGCCATTGGAGGCCATTGAAGTATCAGTCTAGTCTGCTCACATCTGCCTCCAAAGCTGCTTCTTTTTGATTGTCAGGAGTAAACTTTCATGTCCTGAGTGCAAGCCTCAGGGTCCAACTCCTTCAGGGTCATGAAGAGAAATGTCCAGTGAACATGAGGTGTTTGGCTCTCAGTTGTTTCTGCCTCGTGAAATCTTCTGTAGTCTGGAAGAGCTGAGAACTGTTCTAAATAGCTACCAGTTAGTTACTCAGTTCTCAGTCCTTCCCAAGGCTCTGATCCTGTCCTTCAAGGAGTGTCCTCTGGAATCAGAGCCAAGAGAAGGGCTGAGAACTGAGGAATCATAAGTTCAGATTTAGAGAAAAGCAATCCAAGGCACGGAGTAGTCAAGCAGCATCATGGGACACATAGCTGGGACATGAAGGCATGGGATATGCACCAGGCAGTCCGTTGTCTCGGTCATCACTCTCCCTTACCTCCTGGATGCCAGAGTTACTACCTAGAGGCCATTTTCCAGCTACCTAGTTCCATGTGCACATCTCCAGAAGCTTGAACTCATAGACAGTCTTGACTTTGCGAAGGCACTCACGTTTGACCCTGTTTGGTGTAGGTACAGTGGGAATGCATCAACCCCAAGTACAAGGCCAAGAAGAAGAATTACAAGAACTCAGGCATGGTGATTCTAAACCAGTGCAAGGTATGTGTAATCCCCTTTTGCCAGGAGCAAACTGCTAGAGTTGTCTTGGGGAAGGAGTTCAAATCATGTGATCAAAGGAGAAGATATCTTAGAAGAGAACAACCTTCTCTAAGACAAAATTAATAAAATTGATGTAGCACTGGACAAAGGAAATGAAATACTATTATGAATGGCCTAAAAGCTATGACAGCCCAATGCTACCTTCCCCTTCCCAGGGACAGTCTTGCCCCAAAGGATAGGGAACTACAGGTCATAGCTCAATCTCTTCTATGCACAGGGCAGTTCTCAAGGAAGATACTCAAGTTGTGTGGGGAAGAGTGACTAAGTATGAGGCATTCCCTATTCTAAAATAATAATGAGTCTTGAAAACATGGTTCATGTCTCAACCCAAAGGCAACTGTCAATTAAAGCAATGCATAAACCCAAATAAAGAGGGCAGAGGGTGGGAATCTGCAGATGTACTGACACTGAAGACCCACCACAGACCTCTTTCTGCCCTTTCCTTGGCTTAGCAGCTGTCTTAGTTAGGGTTTCTATTGCTATGAAGAGATACCATGGCACAACAACTTTTATAAAGGAAAACATTTATTTGTGACTGGCTTACAGTTTCAGAGGTTTACTCCTTCATGGAGGTGTACAGAGAAACATGGTAGTGGAAGAGGAGCTGAGAGTTCTACATCTTGATTGCAGGCAACAGGAAATGAACTGTGTTCCACACTGGGCATAGCTTGAGCACATGAGACCTCAAAGCCCACCCCCACAGAGACACACTTCTTCCAACCAGGCCACACCTACTCCAAGAAGCCTACTCCAAGAAGGCCACGCCTCCTAATAGTGTCACTCCCTATAGGCCAACCACTCAAATACTTGAGTCTATGGAGGGTGGGGGGAAGGGCGTTCATATCTATTCAAACCACCACGGCAACCTATCCCTTAAGTGTAGACCTTGAGTATTCAGGAAAAGCAGATCATGCTATTACTAACCAGGCCCTCTCCCATGCAGATCCACAAGATGCATTCCTTCTTGGACTATATCATGGGTGGCTGCCAAATCCAGTTTACAGTAAGTTGTTTTTGTGTTTGTCCTTATTTGGGGAATGAGGCATGGGAATGGTGTTAGGTTTGGGGATATGCAGATACAAGAATTTTTCAAAATCTTAAGCAAGCATTTTAGCAATATTTATGGAGTATGGCATGGAACCCTGTTTTTAAAATGAGTTCGTATTCCTGCTCCTGGTGAGTATGATCCCTGCTCCTCAACCTCAGATGGAAAGCCCTCCTTAGGTTTCCCTTCTTTAAAGTAACTGCATGAGGTATGAGGTACAAGGCAGGCTGTGGATTGCCAGACCCCATGGATGGGCAGAAGGATGAAAAAGAAGTGAGCCATGCTGTTCTATTCCACTGAGCTAAGACAAATGCCTTGGTTGTGTTCATGTAACTGGAACACAGGCATCAATGTCATATCCACTGATCAGTAGCAAGGGAAAGCTATCCAAGTGCTTTCTCAGGCAATGCAAAGGGAATCTCAAAGACAAGAGGGCCAAGTTAAACCAGGTTGAAATACAGTGGGTATTTAGTCTCAGCAGGTCAATTGAGGATCATCTCCTATATGTAAACTATGGTCTGGTGGGATTTAGACACTACGGATGTGCATTGGTTGGGATAGTCGATTCTTTTTTAAGTACCAATGAAGGAGACTGTGATGTGACCTAATGGGAAAAGGAACTTGACACCAAGACTGATGACTTGAGTTTGATCCCCAGGACTCACACTGTGGAAAGAGTAAACCAACTCACACAAGTGGGCCTCCAACCTCTACATGACTGTCATGGAGTGCATATGCACACACAAAAATTGTATCCATCTGCTCTGAAACAACTTGTCTTTACTCACTCAGCATACAAAAATGTTCTGAGATATAGGCAGATGTAACTTTCAGAAAGAATACACCCAGATAATAATATAGGTGTGCTGAACACACAGGAAGGCAATATGGATTATAACATTGAAGAGATGGAATTTGTACAGTACTTACCTATCTTCTTACAGGACTGTACTTGTGAAGCTGAGCTCTCTTTAGTCCTCTCAACCACATCAGCCACATGAGAAAACATGGAAAATGAGTTTAAATTTTGTATGTGTTTGGGTCCAACAAAATTGACAAAATCCATGTATTACCAGGACCATGGATAGTGGTGGTCACAGGACTAGAAAGGGAAATTGAGACAGATGGCCATTTGATAGGCCAGTGTCTCTTTAGCAAAAGACTCATGTGGTAGTTTGAATGAAAATGGCCCCCATAGGCTCACAGGGAGTAACATTATTTGAAAGGATTAGGATATGTGGCCTTGTTAGAGTATGTGTGGCTTGTCAGCAGAAGGATGTCATGGGGATGGGCTTTGAAGTTTCAGAAGCTCAAGTCAGGTCCAGTGTTACTTTCTTTTCCTACTGCCTGCTGATCAAGATGTAGAACCCTAACTACTTCTCCAGCACCATGTCTGCCTGTGTGTCACCATACTTCTAACCATGACAGTAATGGACTAAACTTCTGAACCTGTAAGCCAGCCCCAATTAAATGTTTTCCATTATAAGAGTTGTCATGGTCATGGTGTCTCTTCACAGTCATAGAATACTGACTAAGACAACAACTTCTTTCTGTTTTAATGTCAGAAAAGTCAACCTATACTGCCTAAACTCAGCATTGCTCATTTACTTTTGAATGCTCCAGTAATGGAGCTCATCGCTGCTATAAAGTCTAAGATTCTCCAGAGATGGAGCCACCTGCCCTCCTGATGCCCACCTGCCCTCCTAGTATATAATGAAGGCAACAAGAACATGTCCTGTGGGTAGACACCCCCAACACTACCTGTGTGGTGGGCTTATTGCTGATCCAGGTCTATCTACAGGGCAGTAGCGAAGCAAGAAAATTTGTCAAGGAGAGCCACTGAAATAGTTTCCCAAGATATTAGGCAAAAGACTAATGTCAGAAAACTATTTATAGGTTTCCAAGGGAAAGCTTTATTGATTTCAGTTTGTTTTAGATTCTGTAGATTCTAGGCTCATGAACAACTCCTTTTTCAACCTTCACAGGCTTGCTTTGCCCTTGGGGCTGTGCTGAAGAACATCAGCTACCCCACAGGTTTTCCGGACCTCATCCTGACTCATTTTATTAGTTCTTTGAGAATTTCATACAATATATTTTTATCATTTTAACCCTCCTTCCTTGATTCCTCCCGATTTCAACCCATTTCCTTTTCCATTCAACTTTGCATCTCCCTTTTCCCCATCAAAGCCAGTGTGTGCTACCCAGTTATACTGAATGTGTGGCCTTGCACTGGTTGGCTTACCAGGCTCTACACTCTTGGACAGGCCTGTGGCTACTTGACTTTGGAAGGTTGCCTTTCATGCTCTATTTTCCTTGACTTTCTCACTTTATTAAGCTTCCCCAGGTGGGTAGGGGCTACCTCAGTGTTTGTCATCAATGACACCCCAAGTCCTAGTTTCTCATCTTCTCCCGTGCCAACTGATAGATCTGTAGGAGACATGAGTGGGAATAGCAATCAGGAGTGAAAAATGAAGAGCGGAGAATGCAAGATAATGCTGAGAAGGGACCGGGCTATTAAGGGTTCCACCACAAAGCCCTCCCTTCCGTAGACCTCAGGTTAGACTCTAGAAGGAGAGTGAGAGTTCTGCATGCTCGTCCAAGAAAATGCACCAATCACTTTAATGGCATTTGCTTCAAAAATGAAGCCAGCTTCTCATTATAAAGTTCTTACTGCTTACATAGCATAATCAAATGTAAATTTTAAGCTGTAGTACAATTAATTAAAAGTAGCATGTAATTTAATTTGGTCTAATAGTGCTTATATTCTACCCAGTAACTTCATTGTTGCATGAAAAATAGTGGCAGAGACTTAAGAAGTGATTGGGAAGGGGGGGGCTCCCTGATGTGGAGATAACAGGAAAGAGACAAGAGGGAGGAAAGGAATTATACCTCTGTATCACCTGGAGGCAAAGGTTCTCATTGGCTCATGATGCAGCCATGGGTGCTGAGCAAGACCAGTAGCTTTAGGCATGAGAAACTTGAGTCCTGAAGACTGATATTCAGGAATCAGAAGTGACATGAAGTTCTAGGTGTTTTCCACTTCATCCTTCAGATATACTCTTCCTTCCCCACCCCTCTCTGAATCCCAGGCACCTGTGCTAGCCAATTCCTCCTGCTTTTAGATGTTGCTTGGGTTTGTCCATTGATGGGCAGCAGTCAGAGAGCAAAGGGGAAAAGTGATGCAGAAGACTCATTTCTCTAGATTTCTGCTTTCCAGGCTGGAACACAGTGACCTTTTTCATCCATAGAAGGTCACTGTTCCTACCACATGCCCTGTCTTTCATACTCTTCTTGCTGAGTTCTAGAAACAGTTCTTCCTACCCTTTGTGATTGGTTTTATATACCCTTTTCCACACATTTGTGGACTGTCCCTTTATTAAACTCCCCCAGTCATCTCTTCTGAGCAAGCTGTTTCCTGGAGAGACTCTGAGCATCTGGCATGACATGCAAGGACTGAGAGAAGCCTTTGTGTCTTCCATGGGACTTCTGGTTCGAGCTAAGAGAGTTAAATAACACTCCCAGCACAAGGCTGCTTGAAATACTTTCACTTAACCCTAAACTTTCAAGAAAAAAATCAGTTTTAGCTGAAAGAACAAGGTGCATAAATAAATAATGGCCCTAGGGATTTACTTTGAAAAACACCCCCATAAACTAAGTATTTATGTACATGAATTCAAATGATAAATGCTAGAAGCTTACTTATATTAGTATGAATAGCAGGGTGTATTTAGGGGCATGAGGAGAGGTATCTTTAGGTCAGAAGTTAAGGGGATTTGAGTGTTGAGGTAATTTTGTACATTACGGAATATTCAAATGGATCAAGAACAGGACAGGAAACAATAGCCATGTGTTTTAGAGGAGTTAATCTGGAGGTGTTTACCAAATACTGTTTATCAAAAGCAACTGATGGTAGTGAAGGAGTGTGGAAGATGAGGCACAAGATGAAAGCAGATGCAGCAGATCCAAAGGAAGGTGACAAGAGAGTGATTTAGTGTGGAAGCAAGAGAAGGAGCTGTGTGGAAAGAAAAGCAGTGAGCCTGGGTCTCAGATATGGAGAAGAGATTTGGAAGCAAATGAGTCTAGAGTGACTTGGACTTGGTGCCTGACTGGCAAAACATGGCAGTACTATTCATGGAGAAATGCAGGAGAGCTGTGAACAGGGTGAGTTTGCTTTGGGGGATGTTGGAAGTATGTGTGAGTATCCCAGCATATAGCACCTCCAAATGCAAGTCTCAGTTCCAAGAAACAGGTGTAACTACATGCATCTCAATCTGGATGAGATGGACAAAGAGAAGAACAAACAAAGACAAGAGACCCAATGACAGGAAGTCATAGAAGACCTCCATGGGCAAGAGAAGAGACAGCCAAGGAGCAGGAGGTCCAGAAGCTCAAATGGCCAGGGGGTGGAAGAGTTTCAAGACCATGGCAACAATCCCAAGTGCTAAAGAAAAGAAGGAAAGTAAATAAGCAAAGACTGAGGGATGTGATGAGCAGACATAGGTCATCTTCAAAAGAACAGGTTCAGCAGGATAAGGTAAATGAGATCCTGGGTTAGTGTGTAAACAGAAGATAAAGAGTATCACAGGTGTGAACACAAGAATATCAACAACAAAGGGAAGACAAGAGAGGAAAGGAAGATGGCAATTTGAGGGTTAGAGAGGCAGTGTTGGGCTAGAGTCGGGCAATAAGCAGAGAAGTGAAACAAGACAAGGATGCCCAATGGAGCTGTGGTGTGGCTCAGAGATAAGTATTTGCCTAGAATGTCAAAGCCCTGGGTTCAATCCCCAGTATTGCAAGGCAAGACAGATGATGTTGAAGGGAGCCTTGGTCAGCGATTCCTTTTTGGTCATTGGAACATTTGAGAACCTGATACATGACCTATATTATGTCAGTAGAAAATGCGCACACTTGATTTTGCACACAACCATGGCAAATTAAGAGCACCCCCAGGGACAAGCTTCATGTATGCCTCATTAGAATCCTGGAGACATAAGGACCAAGATCAACTGTGGCATCTTAGTCTTGAAGGAGGTGAATGGAGGTGAAACAGATGACAGAGAGAGGCATGTGGTTTGACACATGGCACTGTAGCTAAAAATAAAACTAGATACTAGAACTTCATAGACAAAATACAATTATAGACAGTGCAGAAGAGGCAGGTGCTGTGCGGTGTTTGGAAAGGAGATGATGAGAGAATTAAAGTCTTCCTTTGAAAGCATTTATAAAGATGCATAAAAACGTTAATTGAAACATAGATTTTCATAGATAGGAACTTCTACTGCTTAAATGTCCAACAGTAAAATAACTGTGTAAACTACAGTACTCCATCTAAATGGACTATGATGCAGCCATTTTAAATTATAATTTCAAGGACTAGGTAATCACATGAATCCATGTCTATGATAGCACTGAGTGAAAAGAAAACCAGAATGACTCTGTGAGCACAACTATGTAATAGATTTCACCATATAATATGCCTCTGTGTGATACATATAATGTGCATATAATGCATATATATGTATATATATATTAGTTTGAGTGTATCCCTATGAAGCATGCTGAATCCCAAAGCAACAGAATTGAGATCTAGGATCTCTCTGGAGGTTTATAGGTCATAAGGGTTTTATCCTCTTGGTAGATTATAATGTAGTTAATTATAATACAAATTACAAAGCAGAATGCATCTGTGTTCACTCTTACTCACGTTCTTCTACCTTCCACAATGGGATGAAGCAGTGAAATAACCCTGACCAGGTTCTAGCAGTGAGCTCTTAAATACTTCAGCCTCTGCAAACACGACCCAGCTCCATCTCCATCTGTAAATACAGTCTATAGCATTCTGGTAGAGCAGCACAAAATGGAGGGAGGAAACATTGTATAAAACAACTGGAAACTAAGTAAAAATCACTTACTAAGCTATAGAATCCTGAGCTGTGATTTCTTATTGATATTTTTGCATGGCTACTTGTATGATTTGTGGTAGTAAAAATTAAAGATGCAATTTCCCATTTCCCTCTGATTTTATGGTGTGTTTAGTAATATGGTATCATATATGAAGTGGAATGTGGGTTCTCTCACCCTGACCATCAAACCTAAAACTTGGATTATCTATTTAAGACCCTCTCCGGGAATATTTTCTTATTCTAGCACATTTAACATGTCTTGTGGCTACTAGGTATCCTGGCTTAAGTTTATAAATCCTTATTTTAGACGCCAGATTAAATACTGGTGGACTCTGAGATAGAAGAGTGAGCCCTGCCTGAAGAAAACATAGCCAGGGTGCAGTGGACACAGGAGGCAAATTTTTACAATTTCCAAGAAATGGACCAAGTGGTTTCAGGGAAATAGGATTTTTTTTTTAATTTCATGACCACCTTGTGGAATTTTGTGGAAACAGAGAACAAGAGTTTAGCTTATCGCTTTAAAAAGATGACCAAAGTCCATATCTTCTATTATATGGCTTACTGCATAAGTCTGAATTATGTCTAATTTTTTATGACTGCCTCAGAATATGACAGTATGCACGTGGGCTCCAGGTTATAAGAGATTCAGCAACTAACTAGATTCTGCTTCCCAGTGACCTGTGTCCAACAAATTCCCCCAAATGGCTAGTTAGTCCAGTGATTGGCAGGTGTCTGAAGAATAGGGTTGTTTGGTGTAAAAATCTAAAAGTGTCCAAAGACGTGTTCAGTCTTCACATCTAAACCTTTCCCAAGAGGAAGCTCCACAAGCCAGAGACTAGGCAGCATCCAGGGAGTGCCTGGAGTTCTTTCTATGCCCCTTTTTATAGTCTCTCCCCACATCTGCTTCAAAACGTGAGCAGCTTCCCAGGAGTCTGCTCTCAGCTGCCCGCTGAGAAGATTGGAGCACACACCAGAAGACCAGGTTTTCTTAAGTGCTTTCTATCAGAAAATGAAAACTCGGCAGTGCTGCTAGCTTGCTGGCACTCAAGAATCCGGGTGTCTGCAGCCACCTCCACAGACTGGCATTTTCAGTCATTTTCTTGCTTTTATTCCTCAACTTAATCCCATCTTTCACTGCCCCCCTCCCCTGTCACTTTCTAAAATAAACCTAACCTTTCATTGCATTCTCTTCCCACCACAGCTAACTTTAAAGAGCACAGAACTCCTGGTGGAAGGCCACCTCCTGAAGATGGATATTTTATCTCCAACTTCCGGAGACTCTTTAGAAACCATTGCTTGGCAGAAGGAAAAAAAATAGCTGCTATGTACTTAAGACTGTGCAGGCACATGATGAAGTATCTTTAAGGCAATTATAGGAAATACTAGGTGGTGCAGGTCACTGGTTTATTCCCTTCTTCACCAGGTAATATTTCAAAGCCTGTCCCAGTACCTCCTGAACTGGGACAGCCCCTCTGATGGACATAGATAGATACAGGTACCAACCTATGGGAAATGAAGAAATCCCAAAGGCTGGCTTCAGGCCACCAAAACCAAGTAGCCCAAGTCTAACCTTCTAACCTTGGCCTTCATATTAGTCTGTGGTCCAGTGGGTGTATGACCTTCTTCCAGCCACAAATAAATCTATCTCTTCCTTCTCCTAATGGACATCCAATTCCATGTTATATATGTCACTAAATCTTATTGAGTTCCATGTTTAATAACAATCCCCTTCTCACCACCATCTCTGCCCCACCCTAGTTTATTAAAAATAGTGAGGCTTTTCCAAGTCTGGGGATGAAGGATTTATAGGAATGGCCTAATAGGGTTCCTTAGGTTTACAATGTAGGATCATCTTTTGCTGCACCCCAATTTCAGCTCTGAGATATGTTAAAATCAGTTTTAAATGTATTTTTGGTAAGATTCTGTGTCTGCTCATCCCAATGTGGTACATACATACTCCTCTGAATATCATGTCACCCATCTAGATGATACACCCAGGCTCAGACACCAGCCATTAGCAGTTGCATGACTAGAGCATGTTGCCTGCCTGGGGAGAACAGGAGAGGTATTTCTGTCTCTAATCACTGCTTTTCTTTATGGGTTTTTATCCATCCATTCTACCTGATTTCATCCCCTAGTTTCATATCACACCACCAGTATGTGTTTGCTGTCACGTAATACCCTTGAGATTTCAGGATTTTCAGTTGGGTGATGAAGACCCGAGATGGATTGTCAACTCATGTTGACAATCAGGAGGCATGGATTAGGATGCCTTCTGTTGTGAGGAATACTGTGATACTGTGAACAGAAGTGAGGTAGCTTAGCAGGCATGAGACATTGGTTCAACCTCCAGCATTATTTAAAAAATAATAATAACAACAAAAAACCTATCAACATTTTCCAGTGACTTATTTTTTCAGATAACACATAATCATGGTAATAGCCATATGTCTTAATACTCTCTGGAATTTCCCAAAGGGATGGTTGTTTGGTTTCTGGTTTTGATTTGACAAGGTCTTACTATATAGCCCAGGCAGGCCTAGAATTCATAATCCCCAGTCTTCTAAACACTGAAATTACAGGTGTATGCCATCACACCAAGATTGGGGGTTCCAAGAGTTTTTAAATGCTTTTCTCAGTAGGAAGAAAAGGGGTGACATCACACTTGGCCATAGAGCCTTGACTTACCCTTTAAGTCAGTTGTACAATGTAACACACTATTATCTCCAAAATTTGTCCGAGAGAAAAAGGCTGAGAATGGTGGACCTCTGATCTGAACTTAGTTAGCCCAGGGGTCTACCATAATATAATAAATGTCACCTCTTGTTCTGTAGCCCAGGCTGGCCTTGTTTTGCAACTCTAGTGAATCAACTTGCCTTCCCAAGTACTGGAGTTACCAGCATTACCATCACACCCAGTCGCTGAGTACCTCTTGTGTGTTCCTCTTAGAGATATTTTTCTAGAATTGTCTGCACATATGTTGATCATATTTGTCTGATGAGAGCCTCATGAGTGGATCCCAGGGTGCTTCCTGTCTCCTGTTCAGAATTCGTGGAGGTTTTAATTATCACTGGCTTGCCTCACAGAGCTTAGTTGAAGGAAGCTTCTTCCATTGTCTTCTCTTTCTTTGTGAAGACTGGTTCTCACTTTCAGGATGAAGGCCATCTCAGAAGATAGAGTATTCGGGGGGCTCTTCCAGGCCATCTCCATCCATTCGCAGTAAAATGTCTTTCCACTCTTACTCATCTGCCACACACATTTGGATTGTCCTTTCCCTCCCTTCCACAATTGTTTAGTCACAGAGAATTGGTTGGTTCAAGACCATTTCCCCTGAATTGTCACAGTTGCATCCTGCTGCCTACCTAGCAATCTCTTTACCTCTGACCATTTTTTAAATAGGAACTATTATACCCCAATTAGAGAGGTTTAGAATTAAAAATATATAAATATTGTCACATAGTGATACGTTTTATAAAACATTATCATTCATTCATAGTGTGTATTTTGACAAAAAAAAATCACTGACCAGACTTCCTCTCTCTCTTCCCTTAATAGTTATTTTTCTTTGCCAAGACAGTCTCACTTCAATTCCTATGTGTGAGTCTATGTATCTATCTAAAATCTAGGATACACAGGCAAGAGAAAATAATGTGGCTTTCTGAGTCTGAGTTATTTTGCTTAACATGATGACCAGGATCCCAGTTTTATCCAATTTTCTGCAGACAATATAATTTCATTCTTCTTTGTGCCTAGAAAGGACTCCATTGTATATGTGTACATATACACCACAATTTCTTTATCCATTCATCTATTGGTGGATTTTAAATGAAATGTGAATGCTCTTTTAGGTGTATAAAAGTATAATAATGAAGCATTGTTTTTTGGAGGCATATAGACATAGTTTTAAACACAGCTCTCCACCATGCAGTACCTATCTGTCCTTCAACCCCTTTGGGCATCATGGTTATTAATAAAAAGAAACAACAATTTCTACCTTACAGTTTTGTGCAAGTGAATAATGCCAACAGAGCAGTCTTTACAAGAGAAAAGTTTTAGCAGAAGTTATTCCTCTCTTTTCATGATTATTCAAAGTCAGGATGCCTTGGGGTGGTAAGTTTCCTTTCTGAGATCTTCCTTATCACACACTTTATATTTTCATTTTATCAGTAGGTATCCCTCATTAAAAATGAACAGATATTCTGAAAATAGAGTTGAATCCTTCCTAAATTAATGTTTAACTAAGTCCTGTGAAGAAGTAAAGAAGAAAAGGGGGGAAATAGCTCCATGAAAGAAAGCAAAAGAGGTTCTGAATAAATTACAATTGGTTTATTCTTTTTATTTTGATTGATTACAGGATTACAACCTTAGACACAGTAATATATTTCCCCACCAACATTACTCTTTAATTATAGTTTTGTTTCCCTTCCAGAATGCCCCATTTTTAAACCCAGGGAGCATCTCGGTCACTGGTTGTAATAGATTTTTTTCAAATATAACACAACCAAACAATTCTTGTCTCATAATCCCCAAGATCATATGAGAAAAATAGAGCTTTCTTATTGTTAGGAAACCAGGGAGCACATTCTATTATAGTGTGAACAGAAGAAAAGATGATGCAACATGAACATGCCACTCTCTCCCATGACTTCTACTTTGTAACCTCTCCCATCCTAAGCTAAACAGTTTTGAGAGGTCTTTGCTGGATGTATTATTTTGATGGTGGTGCTGTTGGAAATCTGAGATGTTTCCTCTTATTTTAACACCATTGGCTTTAAGTATTCATTACTATTGTTTGTTGTTAAGAAGTATTTGATAAAGAGCAATACAAAGACTCCATCAAAAAGTTGGCCCTCTCTTTCAGGGCTAGAAAGGTGGCTCAGTGGTTAAGAGCACTACATTTTGTTCTAGGGGACCTGGATTCAATTCTCAGCACCTACATGGTAGCTCACAACCATCTGTAACTCCAGTTCTAAGAGATCCATCAACAATACAGAAGCAGTAATAGAAAGATTCCTCAACAAAGAAAAGCCCAGGACCAGATAGATTCACAGCCAGATTCTGCCAGCTCTTTAAAGAGGAGCCAATACCAATATTTCTCAAATGGTTCTATGAAATAGAAAGGCAAAGATGACTACCAACTCATTCTGAAAAGCCAGTATCATCCCGATGCCAAACTGGACATGCTCACAGCAAATCAACTACAGATAACTACCCTGATGAATATTGCTGTAAAAATTCTCAATAAAATTTTTGCAAAGTGAACTCAAGAGCACATTAAAAAGATCACACACCATGACCAAGTTGGTTTCAATCCAGGGTAGCAATGTTGGTTTGACAAGTACAAATCAGTAAGTATGATCAGCAAATGAATAGACTTTAGAGTAGAAATCATATGATCGACTCAGTGCCAAAAAGCCTTGACAAACCCAGCATCTTTTCATTATAAAAGTACTGAAGAAACTAGGAATGGAAAGAGTATAATTCAACATACTGAAGGCTATTATAAAACAAACCTATAACCAACATTATAGTAAATGGATAAAAACTGAGACCATTTCTTCTAGAGACAAAGGTGCACACTCTTGTTTAATACAGTGCTCAAAACCTTAGCTAGAGCAATGTGACAAGGGAAATTGAAGGGAAAGGGGTACAAATAGGAAGGGAAGAAGTCAGATTTTCCTATGTATAGATGACATGATTCTGTACTTAGTTTAGAGCCCCTAAGTACTCCACCAGAAAATTTTTAGGCCTGATGAACACTTCCAGCAAGATAACAGGATACAAAAGTCAGACACACAGAAATCAATAGCTTTCTATACTTCATAACAAAGAATCTGGGGTTGGGGTGGATATTATTCACAGCAGGTTAAAAATAAATAAAATAACTAAGAAAAATCTAACAAAGGAGGTGAAAGAGCTCTCAGAAAGAAATTTAAGAAGACAGTAGAATTTGGAAATACCACCCCCATGCTAATGGATTGTCCGAATTAATGTTGTTAATGGGAAGAGAGCAGTGAAAGAGATCTATAAATCTAATGCAATAAAAATCCCTATGACCTTTTTCTTCACAGAAGTAGGAAAAAATACTAAACTCCGTATGGAAGCACAAAGCATCCCAAATGGTGACCATCCTTAACAGAAAGAATGATGCTCGAGGTACCACAACCACTGGCTTCCAATTACATTACAGAGCCATAGTAGGAAAACAACAGTAACAACATGGGACTGTTGCCAAAACAAGCAGGTAGGCTAGTGGGAGAGAATAGAGGACCCAGAAATAAGCCCACACTGTTGCAGTGACCTAATGTTTGAAAAAGCACTCAAAAAAATCCATTGGAAAGAAGACAGCCTCTTTAACAGTGGTACTGGGACAACTTGGCTTCCACATGCAGATGACTGAAACGTATCACTAACCTTATATAAAAAATAAATTCCAAGTGGATCAAAGACCTTAATGTGAGTTGAGTCCTGAAGCTTTGAAACTGCTAGAGTAAAACAAAGAGAAAATATTTCAAGATGTAGCCATAGCCAAGAAGTTTCTGAAAAGGACTCCAATCACACAAGAAGTAAGCCCAGCAACTGGCAAGTCTAGTTACATGAAATTAAAAGGTTTCTGCACAGCAGAGGAAACAATCACCAGAGGGAAGAAACAACCAACAGAATGGGAAGACAGTCTTTCCCAACAATACATCAGACAAGGGATTAATATCTATGATACATAAAGAACTGCAAAAATAAAATGCCAGAGACCGTATCATCTGATAAGTAAATGGGCTAATGAATTAACTTGATAGTTCTCAAAAGAAGGAAATCAGGAGCTGGAGAAATAGCTCAGTGGGTCCTTACACTTGAGAGGACCAGAGTTCAGATCCCAGAATCCATGTAAAAGCCAAATGGGTATAGCTATGATCCTGCTATGTAGAAGGAGATACAGAATCCCTGGAGCCAGCTACTAGCCTGACTAGCCAAACAGCAAGCTCTGGGTTTAGCAAAAGACAATGCCTCAATATGTAAGGTGTAGAGTGATCAAGAAAGGTATCTAGCATTGACCTTGGACCTACACACACACATGCATATGCACCCACACACATGTACCATATACCATACAGAAAGAAATGAATACAAATAGCCAATTAGTACTTGAAAAGCTATCCAACATCTTTGACCATCAAGAAAATGCAGATTTAAACTGCTTTGAGATTCCATCTCAGTGACCATCGTCAAGAAAACAACTAACAAATGTGGGTGAGGGAGTGTGGAGAGAGGGACCCTTATTCACTATTGATGGAGAATGTAAACTTGTGTAGCCACTATGGAAATCAGTATAGAGGCCCATCATAAAGCTGAAAACAAAACTACCATACAACCAAGCTATACCACTCTTGGGACTATACCTGAAGGACTCCAATTCCACATCCCGCAGAGCTGTTGAGCCCCATGTTTATAGTTGCACTACTTACAGTAACCAGGTGATAGAGCCAGATGTTCCGCCGACAGATCAATGGATAAAAAAGTGGGATTTTATTCAGCTGAAAAGAAAAGTGGAATCATAACACTAGGAGGATGCAAGCGGGAAAACAATACATAAAGTGAAATAACCAAACTTAGAATGATAAATATCATGTTTTCTCTTATAAATGGAACTTAGATTTAAAATGTGTGTGTGTGTGTGTGTGTGAGAGAGAGAGAGAGAGAGAGAGAGAGAGAGAGAGAGAGAGAGAACTAGAAAAGGGACCATGACAGGAAGAAGAAATCTTAAGGGATAGGGGAAGAGAGTAATAGAATAAAAGTGATCAGCAAGCAGAGGGGGCTGTCTGGGGAAGGATGGAAATCAGCCAGAAGGGGCACAAGGCACAGTGCAGAAGAAGGATAACTGAGAACAAAATATAATGACACTTATGTACAAAAACCCCATAGAGAAACTCATTGCTTTTTATGCTGACTTACAATATAAATTTTTAAAAATTTGAGTTTGGAGTCAGAATAATATCAGGAAGTTGAAAGAGAAAAGATCATTTGGTGGCCAGATAGAGGCTTCCATTCTATAGTTCCCACTTGAAGTGATGAGCTACCCAGGTATGTTCCCCTATGAATGGGAAGAAAGCTTTCCAGGATTACTCCTGGGAGAAAATTTGTCAAAACCACTCCAATACATATCTTGGCAACAGACCATTCATGAAAATATGACAGTGGCTTTCTCGGGGAGACAATATTCTCTACACAGAATTTGGCCATAAGGATGCTTGACTGTCCATCGATGGAGCTGTTCTGCCCATGGAGCACGGGAGCCTTTTCTTAGTGGATTGTGAACTGGAGACAGATACTCTGCCCCTACCCTGGCTGCCTGGAGACATGGATCGATGAGACTGGGATTTCTGAACCATAATCTCAAGTTCCCCTTGGTCAGGAAGAGATAGGGGCTATAAAAGACAGCAGAAGTGACTTCAGTCAGATTAATAACTAGTTTTTTCAGGAAAGCAATTCACTTCTGTCCCTTTTCTGATGAGCCAGATATGCCGTGTGCTCTCTATGTTTCTCTATCTGAGGCCATGTCTCTCTCCAGGTTAGTCATGGTTCCTAAACAATTCATCTGACTTAACCCCATTTATTCTTCTGGTTTCCCTCTTCCAGGTAGCTATAGATTTCACTGCCTCTAACGGAGACCCCAGGAACAGCTGTTCCCTGCACTATATCCACCCTTACCAGCCCAATGAGTACCTAAAGGCCTTGGTGGCTGTGGGAGAGATTTGCCAAGACTATGACAGGTAAGAGGCTTCAGGTTATCAGCTGTGCTCTTATCTCTCAAGTGGGGTCCCATGGCCGTTGGCTGATGCATGGCAGGAGAGAGGCAATCAATTCCAGCAAGTCTTCATCTAGAGGCTCATGAAAAACAATAAAACCTTGTGCCAGATACTTGGTTCTCTCCACACCTAGAGAAACTGAGTTGATGCCACACTCGCTTCAGTGAACCGACAAATCCCTCTTTCAGCTTCCTGCTTGGTTTAGGTTTGTGAAGTCACTAGATAGCAACCTAACTTTCCTTGTGTGGACTTAGTGTGAAGCTGTCCTTGCTACTCACACCTCGTTCATGAACCAGCATCACCCCTGACCTGCTGAACTAGAGTTGCAGCCTAAGGAGGTTCTCAGATGTCTGAGTTTTAGAAGCATGGTTTTATTGGATGCTGCTGTGTTCCTTCTCTATACTTTAGGCATCTTATATAATAGCCGTTATTTTTAAAAGAATAAAACTAATGGGAAGATAGGTCATTCATATACCATCACACAGACAGAGATGGTATTTGAACCACAATCCTTCTCACTCTACACATTGAGTTCAACATCACTGTTTTCCTGATCTTGGAAGCTATTGGTTACATTGGCAGAGATATGTGTCTACCCAGGTGTGCATCTGTGTGGTCAGGGAGTGTGTGTGTGTGTGTGTGTGTGTGTGTGTGTGTGTGTGTGTGTATGCAGAGATGATCTTGAGATTCAATCAGTAGTATTTATTTCTTCTTGATGATGAATGCTGCCCTTTCCCACCAAGTGTTTCCCTGAGAGAAATGGTCAACATAAACTGCTCTAAGCTGGCTTTGTGCTGTCACTCCAGTGGGACCGGATAAAGGGAAGGAGCACAGACATTTCTTTAAGGCTTTTGAGATAGAACCAATGTAAACATAAACATATACACCTCAGAGGACCTCTGGTGTGACTGGGAAACAAGGCTAGTTAGTAACGAGCTGTGAACAGCTGACCTTTTAATCCAAGAAACTAAACAAAGCAACTCTGACCTCTGGGTTTAGAGAAATTTCAGCCCATAACATGATTTCTGTTCTTCCTGAGTTCATTATGGGTAACAACCACGCTAAAACAAAACAAAAAACTGCTACTGCCACAGGATAGTGAAGGGCACACCCTTGTGAAACCCATAGCATGGGTTATAAGAAAGGCCCAATCAGTCTCCTGTGTGCTGAGGTCTCTGTATTAGGCCTGGTCAGCAACAATACCCCAACTTGCCATAGAGACACTTAGAGAGGAGATTAGCAGGTCCTATGAAATCAATGAGCAATAAACATCCCCAAAATTCTTCTCCAACGTCTCTTGTTACACCCCTTACATACGTCAAAAGTCATTTTAAATTACCTTGTTGAATTCTTGGTTGTTTACTTGACTATATCTGGAATTAACTAAAACCCAAGCAGCTGGGCACACCTGTAGGGGATTTTTTTTTTCATTAAATCATTTAAAGTGGGAGGACACATTTTTAATCTGGATCTTTTGAGGTAGGAAGATCCACCTTTCATGTGACCCTCATCTTCTGGTGGAAACCTATGTAAAGGACACGGAAGAAGGAAGCTTTTGCTCTTTGTCTGCTTGCGCTCACTGGCAAGTCCATTCCTTCTCTGGCATTAGAACCAACATCTTCAGAATTCCAGTGTCTACTGAAGACCAGCTGAGACATCAGCAACAAGAACTGAACAACTACTGGATTCTTGGACTTTCCATTGGTAGACAGTCATTGTTGGACTAGCTGGACCACAGCCTGTAAGCCACTCTAATAAACTCCCTTTATACAAAGATAATGAGTTTCAGCTCTGGTTTCTTCAGGCTCCAATCCCCAAGACACAGGAGTAGGTATCATCTGTCTTCCTTCACTCACACAACAAGCATGTTAATAATCCATTATAATCTTGTGTGTACGCATAAGGGAATAAGATGGAAGGGAGGGAATGTTTTCAGGACCCTTAATGTTTAGACCTTGAGATGCATATAATAGAAGGTAACTTTCCCAGGGGAGTGCTGGGTAGGCACTGTGCTCAAGCCCAACCTAAGCAACATAATAAGACCCCTCATGTAAAGTATAAGTTAAATCATTGGATAAAAACTGAATATATATGAAATATATTACAAGAACTATAAACAAACCTGCAGGAAGAAGGCATCCAATCGTCAATTCCAAAGAGTGGAGTGGTCAGTTATTCAGAAACTGAGATGCCAAAACCCAGAGTCTGCCTCATGGTCCTGAATCATGTTCATTTGCTGGTCTAGACACTCATCCATCATCAGGAAGCATTTATTGACTAATCCTTGCAGAGTGTGTTCACTTCCTGGTTGCCTCACACTCAGAACGCAGATGCCTTAGTCAGCGTGACTGGACATCTCCTGAAGCTTTTATCCCTTGAGAATGCAAACCAGACAAAAGTTGACAGATACTTTGTATTCCCTCCAAAACACAGATTTCATATAAACGTAAGATATGTCACCTTAGGAGTCACATGAGGAGTCATTAGAAACAATTCCTTTTAAATTTTAATAGGGTAAGTCTGAAGTCATGCCTAGCTGGACAAGAAAATCAACTTTGGGCAGCCCAGCAGAGCAACATTTTATTTGTGTTTAAAGAAGGCAGCGCTACGTTAAAGTGGGCAAATTCTAAAGAAGAAAAGGAGGTTTGAAAAAAACCTCTGCACTCTTTTAAGAGACTCCCTGGGAGAGCTGGGCATGCAAGCGCCTCCCATGGAAGCTGACAAGGTTCGGCAGTTTCTCTTTTGTGTGGGTGGATAGACAGTGGACAGGCAGAGTCAGGAAATTTCAAGTCAGGGCTCTGGAATTAATTTATTCTTGCATCAAAGTCAGGAAGGTTGGTGCTTAGAAAGAAACACTTGCATAAAACCTGACAGAAGGCATCAACCCCCTCCTGAAACCACACAGGGGTTTTCAGTTCCTGTGAGCCTTAGCGATTCCTCTCTGCCTCTGACAGCCAAGGGTTGTCTCTCTGCCTTCTACAGTCATCCCTACTGCATCATTAGCAGGTGACCCACTGAGTAGAACAGTTTGAAAAGGACATAAATCTCTTCTCCAGATGGCCTTGAAGGGAGGATCCCCCCAACCACAAGATAGCTGTCCCCAAATCCAGAAGATAATGTTGCTGGCCCATGCTATCTCTCACCCTCTGCAAGGACAATCCCAGCTCATATGCCTCAACTGCCCACACAAATTAGTGTGTGCACACACATGCACAAAGACATACATGCATGCATGCACATGCTTACATATACCCTTGGGCACACACATGTACAAATTCCCTGCTGCAGCACACTTCCAGTAAGCACTGTCAAGGCAAAAACCAGAGAGCTCCCACCTTAAAAGGAATGAGAGGCGGTTTATTCTGGAGACAGTTTGAATGACCACAACCTGAGAACACAGATTTAGGTTATCCCAAGTGACAGGTTCCAATGTGGAAACAGTCTCATGAAGTTTTATAGTTTCAGGGAAGAAACAAAGTCATGAATCAAGGCAAGTTTAAAATACATGGTGGGTACATCAGTGACACAGTCACAGCAAGATGGGGGAGACTCTTCTACAGGCTCAAGTGTCTCTCTGATAATATTCTTAGCTTTCAGGGTGGTGGAAGCCAGTGGGTCTGCTTAGCCAATAGGTTCCAAGTGTTTTTATCTATTAGTCACAGGATGTTAGTTCCAACTTAGAGGTCTCTGCGGACACAGCTTCTCTTCAAGAGTTTTAATTCACAGCATCCACCCTTATACACCTCTATAGACAACTTTTTCCACCGCCAGCCCCAAATTATGACATGGACACTTACTAATTATGAAAACTCAGCCTTATCTTAAGCTTGTCCCACTAGCTCTTATAACTTAAATTAACCCATTTTTTTAAATTAACCTACCTTCTACTACATGGGTTTTGCCTCTCTCCCATTTTGTGTGTCTGACTCATTCCGTGTCTCAATGGCATCTAGATTCATCTCCTACTTCCTCTCTCTCTGACTAGAAGTCCTGCCTATACCTTTGCCTAGCTATTGGCCATTCAGCTCTTTATTAAACTAATTCCAGCAATATATCTTCACACAGTATACAAATAGCCCACAACACACCTCAGTGTCAAAGTGGCATGCTTTTCTTGGGGCCAGCATAGCTCTGGGTCTCAGAAAACATGAACTTTCCTCTAATAAAAAGCCTGGTCTGGATCTGTTGGCCATCGGCCTGTGATCTCAGCTACTTTGGGAACTGAGACAAGAAGACTGCAAGTTCAAGACAGCCTGGACAGCCTAGTGATACCTTGTTTCAAAATTTGTAAAATAAAGTAAAAACAGTACTAGAGTTACAGTTTAGTGGTAGGGCACTTGCTTAGCATGCATGAGACCCTGAGTTCAGTCCCTAATACCATGAAAGAAAAGGGGAAGGAAGGAGAAAGGGAAGGCAGCCTGTCTGTGTTCAAGAGACCAGAGAGACCAAATGCATTGCTCTGCAAGCACAGACTGCTGGTCTAAAGAAGTGGTCACCTGAGAGTGGATTGGGGACACCAGAAAGCAAGGCAGGAGTATGCAAGGTCCTGTGTTAGGGGACATGTTAGAACTGAAACCCAGTCTGACAGGTGTTTAGACATGTAGAACACCGGGCTGCTCAGCAGAAGACGGGGGTCCTATCTCAGTACAGCCTTTGCCACACCCCACCTCAGCCCATCAGGACTCTCATCTTGGTCTGCACACCAAAAAACACCTGGGAAGCGTCAAACATACTGTTATGTGGGTCTCACCCCTGCCGTAGACTGAGTTCATTGTCCACTGTGCACCTGGAAATCAGGATTTTGATATTGTTGTTCTAGTGGTTATCTAGCGTTGAAATCCACCATTAAGTAAGGAGTGTGGCTAGGTCAGTGAGAATGCCAGCGTCCCTGCAGCAACTCCTAAATACCACTCCCCTGTGTGGGGCAGCAAAAATATAAAACAACGTGGCAGGATTTTCCCCATGTAGCTCACAGTCTAGTGGAACACAGAAGTGTGTCAATAAGTCAGTCAATCAGGTGCTGTGGCTCATACCTGAATGCCTGGCACTAGCAAGGTTGAGGTTAGAGGATAACAGGCGTTCAAGGCCAGCCTGGGATACTTGGAGAGACTATATTTCAAAACAACAAAAACAAACATAGTCCCAGCTCAGCATGGCCCAGAAAACCCTTCCTGTGTAAGAATGAAGAGTGTGTCAAGGAAGGAAGGGTCCACTCGGCCCTGCTGGAAGAAAGGTGGACAAGGAAAGAATCTTGACAGTGGTGATTGGGCTAATGAGAATTCTGACACATACCCCCTTTGTTACTAGAACATAAATGGAATTCTTATTCTGAATCATTAGGACCAGCCCAGCCTCTTGTGGTAAAATGTGGTGATATTTTAATTATGCTGAAATGTGATTTTATTTGTATGTTAATAAATAAAGTTTGCCTGGAAATTAGAGGTCATTAGCAAGCCAGGAACAGAAGTCAGGTGGTGATAGCCCACGCCCTTAATCCAATCACATGGCAGGCAGAGTCTCTGTGTGGTCAAGGACACAGCCAAGCGTGGTGACACAAACCTTTAATCCCGTACCAACCATAGAGAACTGGAGGTCTGTATAGACAGGCAGTGACAAGGAAGTCATGTGGTTGGGTTTAGAGCCAATGAAAAGGCAGAACAAAAAGGCAATAAAAAGACAAGTCAGACAGGAAGAAACTCTCTCTCAGGGGAAACGATGGTAGTTAGTGGTAAGCTAAAGGCTCTTCGCTAGTGCTCTGATCTCTTGGGCTTTTAACTCTGTATTTAGCTCTGTGTTTCTTATTTAACAAGACTGTTTAGAAATTCATCTACAGTGAACAGAGTCAACAAGAGTAGTAGAAAGAGTATGATGATGCTCCCTTAAAGGGTCCTGATGACAGATGAACCTGGGTTCACACCCTAGCTCTGTACCTCTGTTCTCATGAGAGTTATATCTTTGGTTGCAAATTGAAGGCACATCTAGTTTCCTTCGCAGAGCCCATGCAGTTCTGCCTGTGGTAAATAATCAATGGTGAAGGGTGTTATCTTTAAGACTCAAAATTCAATCTTTAAAAATAAACTGAACACAAAAAGAGACAGGATTCTAGTGTCAGGTCTGCAGGTCATGTTGGACAAATAACCTGTAGGGGTTTTGTCCCTTCGTTTGGTTGGTTGGTTTGCTCATTTGCCTCTGAAAGGATTCGGTAAAAATATGCAGCTCTCACACATTATTTCATTGAAAACATCTTTCTTCATCGTAGGTTTAAATAGTGATAAGAATTGGAAGTTTGCCGGGCGGTGTTGTCACACACTTTTAATCCTGGCACTCGGGAGGCAGAGCCAGGCAGATCTCTGTGAGTTCGAGGCCAGCCTGGTCTACAGAGCTAGTCCAGGACAGGCTCCAAAGCTACAGTGAAACCCCGTCTCGAAAAAACAAAAAAAACAAAAAAAACAAAAAAAAAAGAATTGGAAGTTCTAGAGTGTTATAAATATGGACATTTAAAAATAAACTCTCATGTAACTCTTGTAACTGCCTGACAGAATCTAAATGCCATGCAAATTGACTATTGGCCTTTTTTTTCCTTTTCTTTTCTTTTTTTTTTTTTTTTTTAACAAATATACCTGAACCAGCTCTTCAGTTTCAAATGAGAATTTTGCTTCTTCACCAACTCGGATTCTGTTTCCCTCCATAGAATTTGGTTCCAGTGTATCATTTTTAAAACCAACACACTTTTGATGTGGTGTTTGGGAGGATCAACCAGAGCTTTGTGTATACCAGACACTCTTCCTTCTGAATCCCTTCTCTAAGACTCAATGTCTCATCATAAATTTAATTTGAAGTTATTTTGGCAGTCATTGTATCATACATGTCTGTAAGGAAAACAAGGATATTGTATGCATGTAATTTTTAATATCTAAAAATGATTCTTTATGAAGAGATTCAAACCATTCTGAAAATATCTCTGGATTGAATTTTTGTAACAGTTATAATTTGAATATTATTGATCTAAAAAGTATTCATATGTTAAGAATTTCAGAGCTTAATTATTGTATAAAAGAAGTACAATGGTTTTAGAAATCAGCTCTCAACAAAACTGTGTGTATGGGGGGTCCAGTTTGTTTATATATCTATGGATAAGGGCTATCTATTGCTCAAATGAAGAATCTGGCATCAATTCTAGCCCATTTTTTACTTTGTCAACATAAACACTAAGAAATTTGTTCTTATAAACAAATGTGTGAAAGTAGGATTTAACCTACACTATTGCTCAGTTCTTTCAATGATATAATCCCCCCCACTCAAGTTCTCACAATAGTTTATAATAGAAAATTATTTAGGGGATGGAGTCTGGAGCGATGGCTCAGCAATTAAGAGTACATACTGCTCTTGCAGAGGACCAACATTTGGTTCCCAGAACCCCCATCAGGAGGCTCACGGCACCCATAACTCTAGCTTGAGGAGTTCTCCCTCTTCTGGCTTCCCCAGGCACCTGCACTCACATGCACATGCCCACATACAAATAAACACACTTACAGTTTATTAAAAAGAGAATAAATCTTTAAATATTATTCAGATATTTGTGCCATGGTACATATGTGGAGGTTGGAGGACAGATATCAGGTGTTGATACTCTGCTTCCACCATGTGTGTCCCAGGGATAGATCAAGTTCTGCTTTCCACTGTGTGTGTCCCAGAGATAGATCAAGCTCCAGTCGTCAGGTTCAGTGTCAAGCACCTTTACCCACTGAGACATCTTGCCAGCTCCCCAAAATTATTTTAAAGACTAACAATAACACATCCTAAATTCTTTCTTTTACACAGTGCTAGAGATTGAACCCAAAGTCATTTATGTGATGGGTAGGTGTTCTACAACTTAGCTACACCCACAAGCAATTTTTAAAATGAAAATTGACAATGACCTGAGTTGCAGAAGATTTGATTCCTACTGAACTTTGGAGAAAATGTCCTTTACTTAATGTTTGAATCTTGTATTTGGTAATTGAATCTTGGTACTTGGTACTTGGTGCTGAATCCTGTAGAACAGTTCCTTTACTTGATAATTCAGTTTTTGTTCTCTGAAGCAATGCAGCATAAAGACTGAGACTCAGAAGAGGTAAAGAAGAGTAATTGTGAAAGGAAAGGTGTGAATGTGACCAGGCCTCACCATCACAGATGCTTCCAGAAGATCAATTTCAGCAGAGGATATGTGTGGAAATAGAAGAATTGAATGCTGATTTCCCCTTTTAATAAGAAAGCCACACTCTATGTCCCCAGAACACTCTTGCATTTCTATCCATGGACCTCAGTCTTAAGAAGCCCTATGTGGAAAACTGTCTTCATCAAACCGCCAAGGGCTCTGGAAGGCCATCTTGTCTGAGTTGACCTCCAGTGGCATGTACACTGGCATGTACTATGCATCCCTTGGTGTGTTAATGTCCTGCTTTGGTCCTGTGTTTTCTTAATGGAGAAAGTGAAAAATGTGCTTAAAATCAAATTTCCCACCAGGAGAAATTCGGATATTGGGACACGACCATTTCCTACGAAACTAAAGACAACTGATATGTCAGCATGGAAGGACATGAGGCCTTCTGTGTGTTTTTTGTTTTACTCCGACAGTGAGAAATGTAGCCTTTCCCAGTGTGGCAGTATATTTCTGAAATTTCCAGGTGGGCAGTGCTTGCCTGTGTTTTTCTCCCAACAGTTGCTAATAGCCCTTTTGCTCAGTACCAGGTGGATCCAGATCTGACTTCTTTGAAGTGTTCTCATATTAAAGCTTTCTTTTGTTCAACTTTCTTCCCTTAGTCATTGCATAAGACTCCTTTCTGACTGGTTTTATTTTTAAACAGGAGGAATGGACTTTAAATCTATTGTGCTAGGCTTGGAATTTTTTCTTCAGTATGTTTATTAAGTAGAAGCTTTATGGTGGCTGACTTCAGAGAATTCAGCCCTTCTGGAGCATTAATTATTCTCCTTGTAGGTGAGGTGTTTTCCTACCATCTTACTCTTGAAACTCAGTTACATAACAGTGCATGATGCTCAGCAAACCTCAAATCCCCAAGGGTGGTTTAGCAGGTATAAAAGGAATATCATTAAAGCACTGGGTTAGTGATTGGAAGTAGATACAGTATTAGAGCTATACACACACACACACACACACACACACACACACACACACACACACAAACACACCATGCCCCCCCCAAAAAAAGAGAGAGAAAAAAACTCATCAAAGGAGAAAGTAAAGGATGTGATGCCTCCCAGGCTTCTGGTCCTGACTCTTGAGGAATCCCTGCTGTGGAAGATCTGGGACCCATGCTCCCTGTAAGAAAGTCTTCTAACTTAGTCCCAAGATCCTCCCTTGCCTACCACTGGTTTTTTGTTTTGTTTTGTTTTCTTGGGCTAATGAGGAAGTTCTGAGCCAAAGTCTTTCAGTCTTTCCAAGGACCAGGAGTGTTTTCTTCTCCTTAGAGCTGTGACTAGACTAATCCTCTATAAGCTAGGTGAGTCTCTTATTTATCAGCAATAATACTTTCTCTATTATGTGCTAGATGCAATGTACAACAGAGCCTGGCTGGACACAGCTATGAGGAGGAGACGAGGGAGTTTGTGATTTAATGAAGGATTTCAACCTTCACTTTAGAGAACACTGGCTTGTCTAGAGCTGTAGCCCCACCTGTGTGGAACTGACTGTGTGTTGGAAGTTTTGTCAAAGCTGTCATGGATTGCTAACAGCTTCTAAATCAGGAAGGGATGGAAGAAAATCTGGCTTTGTTAGTTTGATTTTCTTGAAGTAACTTTTCAGAAAGTGGAGCTTGGCCCAGGCTGAATGTCCTCTTTTCCTACAGAGGATGGGGTGAGCCCTACTCTGAATTCCTTCTTTGCCCTTGACTAAATCTAAGAAGAACTGAAAAAATGCAAGAACAAATCTCAGTTGTGTTCTTCCTAGGAGAGAAAACAAGCAAAGGTGCTGGTGAGCCCTACTCTGAATTCCTTCTTTGCCCTTGACTAAATCTAAGAAGAACTGAAAAAATGCAAGAACAAATCTCAGTTGTGTTCTTCCTAGGAGAGAAAACAAGCAAAGGTGCTTGGCACGAGAAGGCCATGCCTTCTCCCAAGACCAGTATTTCATAGCACCACTACAGCAAACAATTTGCTTAAGAAAGGTCTTGCTTGTTGCCTACTCAGGGACCTACATTCTGGAACTGCTAGTAGATGTTTAATATTACATATAGTTATTACATTGTGTTGGTAATTAGAAAATCATGGGCTTGGGAATCCCATAATCCTCTCTGGTGATAACATTTACTCTGTCTTCCTAAGATTAGAATAAGTAGAACTCCCAGGGTAGTATGTACGTATAATACAGCACCTAAAAAAGTGCTAGCCCATTACATGTGTCGATAAATGTTAATGCCTCCCTTCCTCTTAACTAGAGTGCAGTGCAGTTAGAGTTAAGATACAACACACCTGAACTAGTGATGAATTCTAGTGATCATAGAAGAGGCCAAGACAAACAAAGGGTAGATGTGCTGCATACAGCCATGTCTTATTGACTTAAATGCGTGGATTATCTATCATTGGCTACTTATTGAGCAGACAGTCAATGAAAAATACAATGATGGAGGTGAGAGTACAGGGCAGTCAGGGTCGGATGGCAGTGGGAATGTAAGAGATTAATACACCTGGGCACCATGGCACGTGTCCACAACACTTAGAAGGCTGAAGCTAGAGAACTGCCATGTGATAGAAGCTAGTCTAGACCACATTGCAATTTCTAAGCCAGTCTGGTCTATACAGTGAGGCCCTGCCTAAGAAATATATAAACAAAAAAGATCTTAACACAAAACACAGGGTCCCTTTGAGTTCAGGAAGTAAGAAAAGACATACAAATAACTTGTTGTTGCTTGTGTATATGCTTAAGGTGGAGGGCACAGTGAATCCTATAAAGGAAACCATACTTTATCAGGTAGCAGCCTACCAAGCTCCCCTGTGCCTTTTGATATCTCCTGAGATTCTGGGTTGTCTGTGTTTGAATCCTGGCTCTAATCAGCAGTGTCATCTTGAGTGGTACTTCTCTTCAAGGTGTCTGCCTACATGAAAAAAAAAGGAATAATCATCTCTTGCTTCAAAAAAATTTTAAATTATGTATATGGAAGATCCTAATTCAGCCAATGATTGGAGTTGCCAAATTCCTCATCACTCACTATTCCAAGGAAACAGAAAAATCACAATTAGGGGGATGGGATATGTGCAAATTCCAGGTCCATTTTACTCTTGGCTATCAAGTTCAGTTAAAAAACAAAACCTTAAGGGAAGAGACTACATGCTAATGAGCAGTGAACAGTAAGAACTGTTTCTTCATTTTGATCATCCATGCTATTGTATGAGTCAGCGCTTGGCTTGGCCACATGTCCTAGTGAGGTTAAGCAGGCTCATGTTTCTCTTCTTTCTTAGATGGATAAATAAAGCAGCTTCTTTTCTATTTAATTCCAGTGACAAAATGTTCCCGGCTTTTGGGTTTGGTGCCAGGATACCCCCAGAGTACACGGTGAGTGAGCAGAGGTAGGATCTTGTACCGCGCTGTGGCATTTCATCTCGGCAATCTTGCTCATGCTTGCTATGTAACTATGGTGGCCCAAGAGTGCAGGATGCTTGTTAGAGCCTGCCTTTGGCAAAAACAAATGGACGAAAAAACAAGTTCTTGGTGTTCTGGGTATGCATTTAAGGGTCTTTGGTTTAACTCACTGTCAATATGGTGAGAGACTGAGAATACAGCCCAAACCATTGCATTCCAGGGGTTCAAACTGTCCTTCCAGAGCTCCCTAAGGATTGCCAATTGTATATATACATTGTGTTTAGTATATAACTTGGGTAGACAAAGGAAGATCTTTTGAGCTAAAGAAAAACTTGAGATAAATAAACCAAGTAGGGCAGCTGGCAGTCAGCCAACTTGCCTGGAATCTGCAGAGGATAAAGGGACGGTGGGTACACACCAGCTGTTTCACCTGTGACCTCCCACCCAGAAAGGAGGTATCTGTCTTTTAATGAGGTGACCTATTTTTCAGTACTCAAGAGACTCGATGGTCAGAAATACCTTTGAAATGGAATTTTCCATGAAATTCCAAGTGATTTAATAAGACTGTCCAGATGCCAGAATATCCTATTTCTTTTATCAGATTTTAGGGGGAAGAAAAGAGCATCTAGCCTTATGCTTAGGCACTGCCAGGCAGGGGAGTTTGTGATGGAAGATTACAGGCTATCACTTTATTCATTTTTTTTTCAGCAGTAGAAGGCATTCTGTTTCACCTGTGTGTACATGAAGATCCCCCTGCACTGTAATTCTGTGTATCAGAATGATCCTTAAATGTCAACAGCTTAGCCAGTGCCTCTATGAGC
>CABHPQ010141172.1:0-19930 GCA_902168405.1 Peromyscus aztecus
CCAAGAAAGTGGCATTTGTTTGAGACCTGAAGAAAGTGAAGGACGAGGGGACAGTTGCAGCTCATCTGGTAGAAGGCTTTCCTAGTGTGCACAAAGCCTTGGGTTCAAATCCCAGCATAAAATAGACTGGAGTAGTGGCCTAAGCCTGTAATCCCAGCATTTGGGAAGGAGAGAGAGGTAGGAGGATTGGAAGTTCAAGGACATCTTGGGCATGTGAGAATAGCTTGGGCTCCATAAGACCCTATTTTCAAAGAAATTAGGCAAGGAATGGGTCATGTGGCCATCAGGGGAAAGAACATTCTGGGGAGGACGCAGCAGGAGCAAAGGCCCCAGGTCAGAGGTGTGTTTGCTTCAGCCGTGGGCTTGGGGAGAAGTAGGAAGAGTTGAGATCAGAAGAGCAAGGGACTGTGTCAGGCCTGGGAGCAGGAGCAGGAGCATGGCCTGCTTTAAGGGGAAGATGAGGCTGTGAGCGGAGCCTGTCTAGAGTGTGCTAACCCAGAGAGACCACCGTGGGCAGATCAGTGGAGGACTGTGAAGAAGGTGACTCTCTGGATGTACGAAGGAAGAGCCAGCAGGCTGTGGTGATGGATTAGACCCAGGGTGGGAGGCAGCAGAGTCCAGGCTATCTCCGAAGTAAACAGCACAACTTAGTCAGGTCCTGTCAACACCTTAAGCCATGCTTATACATCAAATGTGTTTGACTTTAAGCACCTCTAATGCTAAACTTACGAATTAAACCTTCTCCCAGTACTTAAGCAGCTACACAAATACCTAATGAATTAAGTCACGGCAGTGAGTTGCCAGATATCCGAATGTTACGCTTTTGTTAATTATCTCCACTACATCCTGTTTGGTCTTTCAGCTTACGGCTGATGGCTACAAGTGATTCCTCCATTACACACCTGAGCCTGGGGCCATACTCTGGTGTGTGTTACACACTAGCCTTACTGTGCTCTTTTGTGTATCACACACACATCATAGATAACAATTGGTAAATATTTGTAGAGCACCTCTAAATTTAGCACTCACATGGTGACACAATGGGGGAGTTCTGGACTCTGAGCCAGGCTTGGAAGTTTCCTGAGGAAAGCCACATTCCTAGGGGGTGGGTGATGCCACTATCTGGGCAAAAAGTGCAGGCACATTAGTGTGAAGGGTGCCTTCTGATGCTTGGGTTGAGTCTGGACGATCGAATAGTCTTGTTGGGGCACAAGTTTTAAAGATGCTGGGGCAAAGTTGGGGGGTGAGGGGCTGGAGAGATGGCCCAGTACTTAAGAGCACATACTGCTCTTTCAGAGGACCTGGGTTCAAGTCCAGCACCAGGGTGGCTTTCAACTATGTATAACTCCAGTTCCGAGGCATCTGATGCCCTTTTTTAGCCTTGTGAGAAACCAGCGTGCACACAGTGTACATAAACACACAGACACATGTAAAAATAAATCAATAAAAATGATTCTAGGAGAATGAGTCCATCCTTCCTTCTTTCCTTTTTCCTTCCATTTATTTTTGGACAAGGACGAACAAGTTTATAGCAAAGGGAAAGATTTCTTTCTTGCTCTTCCAGTGGGTTGAGACAGTTTAGGGATCGAATCTCCAAATTCAAATTACTTTTTGCTGTTGGGTATATGCCAGGATCTGAGAGATAAGGTTTTATAATTTCCACCCAGGTTGACTGGATTCAAGCGGCTCACAACTCTGACTCCATGAAGGCGTCAGCTACAGAGCTTTGCTGGGGAAGAGGCCTGTGTCCCACCCCTGGCCCTGACGCTGCTAATGTGAAGTGAGGCCAAGGCCTTGAAGGTTTTTTTTGTTTTGTTTTTTCATATTCAAAGATTCTGACATCAAAGTGTAGTCACATGTCACTCACCTGAGAAGGAGGGACAGTCAGTTACTATTGTCCCTTGTGTTCAGTCCAAGAACCTGTTCCTTAGTCTCTTAGCAGTCACCTCAGCCCCGGCTGCCTGCCACAGCGGCACAGCATTCACAGTGCTCTAAGTTTAATCATTATGGCCACGGTGGTGACTCAGATCGCCAGAGGCACTTCCTGTGAGAAAGTGAAAGTATAAGGAAGAGTTACAGGGCGAGAAAGGCCACATAGACTTCATTAGCCCAAACTTCTCCTGTTGTCCTATCATATGATAGGTTTTATTTCTAACGTCTTACTGTGTCTGATTTATAAATTTATATAATTTGTCATACATCCATTTATTGGGAGAATATGGTGTCTCTGTGTGTGTATGGTTTGGCATGATCCACTGGCAGTCTTGGAACATATTCCTATAGATGCGGGGACAGCGGCCGTCCCCTCCTTTCTGTGAGAAGGTGGTAAGGGTGCTGTCCAGCGTCTCCCGACTGAATCAAGTTTGTGCATTGTGATTCTAAATCTAACAATATTCTTCTCCACTAAACTGTGTGACCTTCTATGGGATTCTAGAAGCACAACATGGATTTTGTTCATTTTCCTGGTTCTTAAGTTAAATGTAGGCACCTCGTGTGACTCAGGGCAGTGGCACTACCAACACCCTTCTGCAATGGAGAATTTCTCTCTTCTACTGCAGCCCAGGAGGACCGTCCACGGCCCACTGACTGAGAAGAGCAGTGCAGGCCTGTGCTCGGTTCTGTCAAGGGCACAGTTCTCTCTAGGGCCATTCTGACATGCAGCCAGGGCTACCAAAAGAGTGCTTTGCTGGGGTTTCCAAGGGAGGATTCAGTGCTCAGCCCAGGAGCTTGCTGCAAAGCCTGCTCACTGGAGTCTCCCTTGAACATGATCCACAGAGCTGGGATTCCTGCCATTCTTCAGCAGGTAGCTCTGTGGCCGTGGCTTCCTCACTTCTCTTTTCCGTGGACCGTGGCCTTCCTGTGCACTTTTTGCTCTGCTCAGGATGTTCTGTAAACCCTTAAGAAGGTGGCAGAGAATGTTTCCTTAGCACTTTCCAAAGACTTGGGCTCCTAACTTGTGTGTGTACTGTGTGCTCATGTGTGCATGTATGTGCACATATGGATATGCATGGGTGTATGTGAATGTGCATGTGTGGGTGTATGCATGTCTGTGTTTGTGAATGCATGCAAGAGTTCATGTGTATGTTTGAGTATGTGTGTGTGTATCTATGCATGTCTGCAATGTGTGTGAGTCTATGTGCATGTGTGTACTTGTTTGCATGTACCTGAGTGCATGCAGGTATTCATGTTTTTGTATAAGTGTGCTTGTGTATGCATGTGTTAGTGTTTGGGTGGACATGTGCTTGGGTCTGCATGTGTGTGCTTGTATGTGTACTCACGCATACTGGTGTGTGCGTGTGTGTGTGTGTGTGCGCGCGCGCGCGGGTGTGCACATTTGTGTGCCTGTTTGTGTGTGTGAGCATGTATATGAGCACATGCAAATCAGTTACTTTCACGTTGCTTTTCTTAGAAAGGTTAGAGCAGTGGGGCTCTAAGCTTGTTTGGATCTCTCTCCCGTCCCAACAGAAGTTTGCGTGAGCAGCCCAGGGTTGCATGGCGCCGTGGAACCAGCGTGAGCGACTCTACCTTGCCTTGCCAGCTGGGCCAAAGCAGCAGCTTGGCGTAAACAGTGACCTCCCATGAATTTTATCTGACCGTTATTAACACTGGTTTATCTTTAAATCCAGTAACCCAGGATAGAGGGACATGAACACCAGGTGTTATGCTCTGGTAGGACAGAGACGGCCTACACCCCCTAGCAGGCATGTTCTATGACCATCTAGCATGACAGGGCCATCCCTGCAGTCACCTTCACTAGGCTGGGCTGGGGGAGTTGACTGGAGGCAGTGTGTAGCCCTTGGCTTTCACCAAAGGTCAATACACAAAGCAAATGCAGTGTTTCATATTTGAATCTAGGCTTTGACCCTCATGGTTTGTGTATCTTTGGGTACATTATTTAACTCTTTCGCTCTTTACATATGAGACAATGAAAACATACCACTTAGAGTAGGCTCAAGATTAGCAGAGTCTACATCAGGTAAACATAAGCATTTCCTCCTAAGTTCCCCTTTCTTCTGTGAGATTTGGAGGGACAGCTAGTGTACTGCCAAGGGGATTAGCACCCTTATTTTTATAATCAGAATTTCTTCCTAGGCACAAAATGATAGACGAGTGGGGGAGGGGCATTTTAGAGATCATCCAGTTTGGGGCTTAATGTTCTCCTCCCACGATATCCTTTCTTCTGAAGGTTTTAGGAACCTCTGAGTACACAGATGTATAAAGCAGTTATACAAACCAGACATTTGCTGATAATAAATAATAAGAAATGTATTTTCCTGATTTTAGTGGAATCGCTTTGAGTTTCTCTCCGTTTAATTTGATGGTGGCTGTTGGCTTGCTGTAAAATTGCCTTTATCATGTTTAGGAATGTTCCTTATATTCCTGATTTTTCTTAGACCTTTATCATGAAAGGGGTGTTGGATTTTGTCAAAGGCTTTTTCAGCATCTAATGAGATGATCCTGTGGTTTTTTTCTTTCAGTTTGTTTATATGGTGTATTACATTGACAGATTTTCATATGTTGAACCATCCTTGCATCCCTGGGATGAAACCTTCTTGGTCATGGTGGATACTTTTTTTGATGTATTCTTGGATTTGGTTTGCCAATATTTTGTTGAGTATTTTTGCATCAATGTTCATGAGGGAGATTGGCTGTAATTCTCTTTCTTTGTTGCATCTTTGTGTGGTTTGGGTATCAGGGTCATTGTAGCTTCATAAAAAGAGTTTGGTAATGTTCCTTCTGCTTCTATTGTGTGGAACAATTTGAAGAGTATTGGAGTTAGTTCTTCTTCGAAAATCTGGTAGAATTCTGCACTGAAACCATCTGGTCCTGGGCTTCTTTTGGTTGGGAGACTTTTAATGACTGTTTCTAAAGAAATGTATTTTGAAATAATTTTTTAATATACATACAGGTTTCTATTATTAAAGATGAAAGTAAAGTTGTATACTAATAAGATGCATGTACTTGTTTTTCATAAAGAATTAAATCTTGACTGAGTATTTGCAACAGCAAGATGTAGGTTATCATCATTTTTTGGATTTTGATTGTCCACAATGAGAATATCAATTAAGAGAAACATATGGCAGAAATATGTTGTCAGCCATTACAGAAATTGTTGGAAATTCTGCTCTAATCCCAAGCCAAATTCACTGAACAATTTTTGTTTTTGTTTTGAGATAGAATCTCTTGCAGTTCAGGCTGGCCTTGAACTTGTGTGTATCTGAGAATGACCTTGCCTCTTGATGTTCCTGTCTCTAATGACTTTTAAAATGAGACTCAAGTCAACAACTTACACAGTGTCTCAATTTTCTCGTTTATTTTTGAGACAGGGTTTCACTATGCACCCAGTCTGGCCAGGAACTGGAGGTAAGGCATGCCCCATGAGGCCAGGTTCAGCTCAGCTCAACCTCAAGCCTTGTCTCTGTTTCCTCTCACCGTCTACACTCCTCTTTGTCAGCTAATCTTGGCTCACACTTCAACTTTTGAGTTAAAGGTCCCTGGCTCTGGTGACACTTCCTGTCCCTAGACACGCCCGCTCTGGCTTCCTTGTAGGACTAGATGCTGGGACAGTGTCTGGCAGGTCTACCGTGGGCCCACAGCCCAGGCCAGAGTCCAGACACGCAGTAGATACACATACCATTCCTCCCTTCTTGGCCGAAGGCCCGGCCACCTCCCCTGCCCCTCACTGGGCAGCCACCCTTCACCTTGCCCGACCACTCCCTGCCTGAAGATGCAGAAAGTCCAGTTGTACCCAGTTCGTGTCTATTTAACCAAGACCCAAAATGCCCTGGCTGAACGGTAGCACCGACTCAGCAGGTGGGACACGCAGGCTCACCCTCCTTTACAGGGCACCCTGGCGTAGCTGAAGATGCTGGTCCCTTGTCCCCATCTTCTTCATGGGAACCCTTAACTGTTGGGGAGTCCCCGGGGAGGGAGGGCTGCTCCTGCTGCTTCCCAGGATGCTGTAGCCCATCCTCCCAACCCAGGCAGAGGAGCCAGAGGCAGTGACCTCCGAAGCAAGGAGGGCCTTCTGTGAAAGCACTATGGAGGGAAGTCTGTCTCTGCCTTCTAACCCTCAAACTCAGATGCTACTCACTGGAAATCACGTGTCCCTGATCTTCACCAATTTCCTTTCAAAGGCCAAAATGTTCATTTATTATTTTTATTCACTTATTATTATTTTTTAAAATTAGGCCGATTGTGTTCTGATCATCTGTTGTTGGGACAGAAATCAAACTCACACCCAGAAACATTGTCAGTGGCTGGGTGCTGTGGAGTGGAGCTAGACATCTGTAGGGTCAGAGACAGAAAGATGGCAGGTGGAGTGTGGGAGCGGCAGACCCCCCCCCCCCCCCCCCCCCCGCCCGGCGGCCCCACCCCCCGTCCCGCCCTGCCCCTGCACACCTTGTGAAGAGAACTAGTTTGGTTCTCCCATCCTCCTCTCAGGGTTTGAGTCTTTCCTCTGCCCCTTAACAGCTCCCTTAACAGATCCCTGAACGACACAGTGCCTCAGCTGCTCCGCCGAAGAGGGCAGAAGAGCACCCACCTCCAGGCGTGGGCTTGGCTGAGTGGCAAAAGACCCAGTGTGCAGGTGCTTACAATGGTTTGACCTAACCTTTTAAAGTTTACAATGGTGCAAAAGCAGTATACATTCAATGGAGACACACTATGATAAAGTTTCTTCTTGAACATTTCTTAGTGTTTTAGTTTTAGGTCCCCCTCTCCATTTGCTGTGATAAAAATACTTCCAGGAAAGTGACTTAAAGGAGACGGGCCAATCGTCACGGTGGGGAAGTCAAGGCAGCGGGGCGTGAGGCAGCTCATTACGAACATCCGTAACTAGGAAGCAGAGAACGATGCACGCTAGTGCTCGGTTTGCTTCCTACATTTTCTAGGGAATGATAACACCCATCATAGGCAGGTCTCCCCAACTCAGTTCATGTAGTCAAGATAACACCCCACAGGCATGCTCAGAGGCCTGTTCCCCGGGTGATTTTAGATTCCGTGAACTTGACAATAACTAACACTGACCATCACAAGTGGCTGTCAATACATGGTCCCGCCCTCCCATGTGTCTGTGGGGAGTGGAAGCTTGCGGTTAGCTGTTGGATCATGACACTCTACCACATACTGTCTCTCTAGGCTGGGGACACACTTCAAATGCATTAACCACTTACCGTGTTCCCAACTTACCACAGATTTATCAGCAATTAATCCCATCACAAACTGAGTAGTGTCCTTCCATAAAGTTGTAGTAAGTGTTTAGCCTAAAGCAATAGTTGTAAAATATTAATCATAAGCCCCAAATCATGCACAATGAAAATGAACTTATCAATAGGTCTAGATAAACACATCATACCTTAGATACACAGTAGAATACTACTCAGCAAAGAAAAAGGAGGCAAACTGTGAAATGGAACATCACTAAGGAAGAAAGGAAGAGGTATAATCTCTGCATACAGCCTAGAAGAATCTCTGAATAACTATGCTGTGCCGAGGGACCTAGGCCATACAGCACACACTGCAGAGTTCCACTTCTATCCAAAACAGTAAACTAATCCATGGTGACAGCAGGTGAGCGGTTGCTTGTGCTGAGGGAGGCAGGAGGAACCTGGTGACCTGAGTCTGGGACTAACAGGGTGGAAGGAAAAATCAGACTTCTGCAAGCTGTCCCACGACCCCAACACATTCTAATGAATGCACACACAAATAGGTAAGTGTAATTTTAAAAGAATTAAAGAGTGCCAATTTAAAAAATTATTTTGTTATTTTCTGTATATGGTGTTTTGGCTGCATGTATGTCTGGTGCCCAAGGAAGCCAGAAGAAAGTGTCAGATCCCCTAGAACTGAAGTTACAGACAGTTGTGAGCTGTCGTGTGGGTGCTGGGAATCAAACCCAGGTCCTCTTCAAGAGCAGCCAGTGCTCTTACACTGAGCCATCTCTCCCACTTTCCAAATGTGGTTCTTGAAGAGGACCCCTCCGGGCTGGCACATCACACCCCTGCTTCATCTCCCTACTTGATCACTTGCAAATTCTGCACTCGGGAGGCAGCGAGGGACTGATAACGCTGATGCGAAGCTGATTCTTTTTATTCACTCCAGATCCCAGAATGGTGCCGCCAAGTCCATATCGGTTCTATCTTCCAAGCTCAGCTAAGCCAATCCATTGACAGCCGGCTCCTCACAGATGTGCCCAGAGGTTTGGCTCCTAGGTGGTGCCAGATCCCGTCAAGTTGGCAATCAATAATAACCACATTCACAGTTAACATTAACCAATACAAACAAGGAGAAAATGAGAGTCCACTGAAATACCCTAGGAAGAAAGATTTATATGAAGCCAGCTGCAGGGGGAAGGATCTACTCAAGATCAGGGTTCCTCCCGGTAAGAGAGACCCAGCTCACCTCCATGTTTTCGATGTTCCTAATACATTAAGGTAAACAGAAGACGCAAAACAAAACACCAGCGCAGTGCTACATACCATGTGGCATACCATGCTACATTTTAACAAGATAAAGACAAAAGCCAAAACAAGATAAAAACAAAACAAAACAAAAAAACCCTGAGCCTAATACAATTGTGATGGTAATAGGATACTTCTGCCCCCTTTTTTTCCTTTCTAATCTTAATCCACAGTTTACTGTAGCCAGTGCTGGGGTGATGCGAAGCTCTCAAATCGTCGAAGCACCCCCCATGGAAACGCCAGCAGTTCCAGTGTGAGGCAGATCTGAAAGCCACCGCATCCGCCCAGCTCTGGAAGCACACATTCCGTTAGTCACAGACACTAGACCCGGGCCCTAAAGTGGCCCCTCGGTGAAGCTGTTTTCCCAGGCAAGCTGCCTCGCTCCCTCCGGTGATTTGGGGCAGGGTAGGGTGCAGGTGGGTCATGGCTTTCTGGCAACTGTATGGAACGTTCATGGGCCAGAGCCACGGTTCTTCACTTGGTGGGTTCAAGAAGCCCTCTGAAAAGGATTTCGACGCTCTCCCTCCCTGCCCCACGGAGGCACGCTTTCCTCCTGAAAAGTCTTTAAAATTCTGGCCTCTGGCCTCCAGGGTGACCCTGACCCGAGAGGCTCTGGCGCTCCTCAGGGTCCCTCTACCCTGACTGCATCTCCAGTCCCGCCTGGCACCTGGGACTGCGGAGGGGGCGGGGCGGGGGCGGGGCCAGGCGCCGGACCCCGCCCACCCGCGGACCTCTACCCAGAGCCGGAGCTCAGGACGCAGCCCAGACTCTAGGGCAACAGTTCGCCACGCTGTCTCTGGTCGTCGTCAGAGCCATGAAGATGCATTTCTGCATCCCGGTGTCCCAGCAGCGGCCAGACTCGCTGGGGGGCCGCTACGTGGTGGGTCTGGGGCCTGGGACCGGCTGAGTGGGGAAGCGCTCGGTGACCCTTCGTACCTCCCTCACCCCCACCCCCACCCCGCTCCACCATCCTTGCCTTGGATAACCGGGCGGGTGTCTGTGCTTTCAGCTGTACTCCGTGTACCTGGACGGGTTCCTCTTCTGCAAGGTACGCTACAGCCAGCTGCACCGCTGGAACGACCAGGTGAGCTTGGTGGGGAAAGCGTGCCCAAGGGCTTGGGCTGTGTGACTCGGAAAGACAATGGACTGTGTGTGTAGCGGGGGAGGGGGCGTGTAGCCAGCCCCCTAATTTGTGAACTACAGGCACTCTTTAAAACCCAGAGCAATCTCCTATACCAACATCTCCAGCATCAGCTTATAACAGGAACAGGACCATACTGATCAGCTGCAGGAGTCACCTCCTTCCTCTCGCTCCCTGTGCTCACAGCCCATACCTCTCCCACAGTGGTGTCAAGTGGGACCAGAGGAATTATAAAGGGTCCTTTGTGCAGTCTCTGTTTCCAACGCTGACTCATCAGGCCCACCTCTCCAAGCCCCTGTGCCAGTCAACCCGAGACTCACCAGCTAAAGGGCCATACTCAGAGCAGACTGGGTTGTGGCACCCAAGCAGAAAGTCACAAGACTCAAAAGCATCTCGTGCAATCCAGGAGGACTTCTGGGAGGAGTGGGGGGGGAGGGGCTTGAGAAGGGACTGGTTCCAAGTGGTCCAGGAACAGTCTTTGAAGCAGAGGACGTGACAGTGGCTGACAGGAGCCAGAGCTGAGAACAGGTAGAGACTGAGGCAGGGGGACAGAGAATTCAAGACAGTCAGACTTGTCTTAGCCCCAAAGGAAAAAGGGGTGGTGTGGGTAGGAAAATCAGATTAGTTTAGAAAGAGGAAGGAGCCAGGTAGGCCGGCTCATGGCAGGGAAGATCACCCTAATTGTGACAGGGAGGGGCACCCTAACCCTCCTGCTGATGCCCCCTGTGCAGACCCCGACCTGCAAGCTGACATTGCCTTCGCAGACTTCTCTAGATTTGGGGAGAACAGTTCAGGAGAGAGGACAGAGGCATGAGTCAAACGGGTTGTATTTCTCTATAGGCACAGAGAGCTTGCCAGAGCGTTCACACCGCAGACATTAACAGGGTTCAGTAGCAGAGGGTAGACTGCCAGCCACTGAGGGAGGGTCACTGGGGGACAGGGCTGCAGCTGACCATGTCAGAGAGCACAGGTCATGCCTCACTTCAGAGACACACCCTTCTCTTTCCCAGACCAGCTCTCCATATACCCCGGCCGACAAGAACTCATGGCCACATCACCTGGACAGGAACGCCTTCTTGATCTTACAGGTGTCTGATATATGGGATATAAATTCAACTCTCTCTCTCTCTCTCTCTCTCTCTCTCTCTCTCTCTCTCTCTCTCTCTCTTTCTCTCCAAGGTCTTACTATGTAACTCTGGCTGTCCTGGAACTCACTCTGTAGACCAGGTTGAGGGACCTTGCCAGCCTCTGCCTCCCAAGTGCTAGGATTAAAGGTGTGCACCACTATGCCTAGCTAAATTCAATTCTTACAGCCAAAAACCATGTTGCTAAAGTTATAACCTTTATTTAACATAATGCACATACAATAAAAGCTTCATGCAGACTCTTAGGGAAATAAACTGGAAAGGAATCAATAGTCCCCACATACATGTACAAGGCCTTCCTTTTTCATGGTGCTTTGTGTTCGGTCAGATTCAGCAGCACCTGCTGCAAAGCCTGTTGATCTGAGTTCAGTCCCACGGACTCACGTTGTGGAGGAAGAACACCAACTCCTGCAACTTGACCTCTGACCTCACACATGTGCTCCTCCCCCACAATTGAGTAAATGGGATAAAAATGGTTTTTAGAGATTTTGGGGTCACTTCACATCCATTAAAAAAAAAGAGGAAAAATAAAAACTGGCAGAGAAAGATCTGGGAAAGCCTTCAGCTTTTTGATGCCAGTCATGGGGAAGACACACACACACACACACACACACACACACACACTTGCACACACACTCAGTACACATACACACTCACACACTCACATGCAGTACACATACACTCACATACATACACACACATGCAGTACACATACACACACATGCAGTATACATACACACACTCACATGCAGTACACATACACACACATTCACATACATACACACACATACACACAGTCACACATACACACTCACACACATGCAATACACATATACACACACACAGACACACACTCACACACATGAAGTACACATACACACATACACAGACACAGACACACACACTCACATACACAGACAGACAGACAGACAGACACACACACACACACACACACACACACACACACCAGGCTGAGGATGTGGTTCCGTTGGTAGAATCCTTGCCCGGCACATTTGAAGCCCTGGGTTTGATTCCAGGTATTTAGTGAACCAGGCATGGTAGCACATGCCTGTGATCCTGCACCTGGGAAGCTGAGGCAGGAGGATCAGTTCAAGATCGTCTTCAGCCACACATTGAGTTCAAGGCCAGTCTAGGAAACAAACAACAACAGCAACAAAACAAACAGAAAAACCCCAACAGAGGCACACGGCCTGGCGACAGCGGAAGAGCTGGGCTCCCTTCTGGGGTCCTTCATGGAGGTTTTGATGGAGACTGAGCTCAATTCTAGAGCTCTTGCTGTTCATATAGTGTTATATTTCTTGTCCATCCGTCCCCCATCCCCCCCTCCTTTAGACTGCATTTGATACAAAAGGTCAGAGGTTTCTTGAACCAGTCCGGACTGTAAAACCTGCTAGGAGGAATTCTGCTCTGTGACAGGCCATCGATTCTCAACCCTGTTGACTTTTCCCACTTCACGGCCTTGGGGCAGGGCTCCCCTAGATTCAGTCCAGCAGATGGGGGTTCAGGCAGTCCTGTTGTCTCAAGGATGCTGTAACCAGAGCCAATCAGGGAATGTCTGCAACATTCGTAGACACATGTCAAAGAAGACAATTCCCTTCTTGGCCTCACTTAATCAGCTGTCAGCTAACCAAGAAATGATTGCATGCAAAGACGACACATTTCTGCTTCCACTGAAGGAGGTGAGCAGAGATGGAGGACCAGAGCGCCCTGGCTGGCGGCATGGCTGCTGGGCCCTTTGACTCCTGGGCATGGCGGCAGCATTTCCTTGGCTTTAGAGGAAACATAATTGCCGTGAGAATGTTTGATACCAGGACCGACAAGAGCTGGGTCTGCGGGGTTAGGCAGGCTCGAGGCAGGGTGCCCTCAAAGAAGATTGCCTGAGAATGTGACCCCGTCACTTTCAGATCTTCTCCTTTTTTTCAGAAAATCCTCAAGAACAGGGGTCTTCCTTTTTTTTTTTCCCCTATAAGCTTAATTTTTGTAGCAATAGTTTTAGTTTATAAAAAAGACAGAGTTCCCCCACACCAGGCATCCAGTTTCCTCTATTCTTCAAAATATTTTAAAGATTTATTTTAAAATGTTTTAAATGTATCTGGGTGTTTTGCCGGCATGTATGTTATGTGCTTTGTGCGAGTTTAAATTATTTCCAAATGTGCTGTGCCCTCAGAGTTCAGAAGAGCACCAGTGAGAGCCTCTGGAGATGGAGTTACAGACAGTTGTGAGCCCCCGTGTAGGTGTTCAGAATGAAACCCCGGTCCCCTAGGTGAACAGTGCTCTGCCCCCCCCAGCCTGGTGTCCTCTGTCTTAGCCACCCTTAGGGTGCACCGTTGTAATGACCCAGTCAGCAAGGATGCACCGTTACTAACACGCCCACAACTTATTCAGATCTGATTAGCTCTTATCTAAGACCCAATTTCTGTTCAGGACCCAGCATTCCATTTCATGGCCGAGTCTCTTTTGGCTCTCTGATGAGGGCAATTCTCTCAGACTCCACCTTTTTCATGATCCTGACAGCTTCAAGGGGACTGGTCAGCTCTTCTGTGACTGTCCGTGTTTTACATGACGAAGAGTGGGCTGCAGGTTTGGAGAGTGAAGGCCCCCGTGGTAAAGCGCATTCTACCTACATTGTCTCAGATGTCTACCATGAGCACAGCCTCTCACGGTTGATGTTGCCCATCTCCTGGCTGAGGAGGCATCCATCCAGTTTTTCCACAGCAAAGTGCCCCCCCACCCCAATACTCTGTAGAGTAGAGTACTTTACATCACTGTGCACAACCCACCCTTCAGGAATGGAGATTCGTGTTCCCTGTTCTCATAAATTATCTGGACTTCTACACGAGAGACTGGCCTGTTCTCTCCTATTCATTTATCCGGTAACTAAGTTAGAGCACTGTGGCTGATGGGTGTTTATGCTTTGGATTATGTATCGATGCTGCTTTGTTTTATTGATCAGGTTGTCTGCGCTTTGGCCTCAGGAGTCTTCAATGGCTGCTGCATCTCTCTTACACTCAGCCATTGAACACTTCCATACTTTCTGGTGCTCCAAGCTGCTCCAGGCTCTGTCTTAGAAAGGGTGATTTCCCCATGGCTCTGTGGTGGCTTTCACTGAGGAATGGTTTTTGACATCGAGATCTGGGTGTCCGTGTGCACACCACTTCTATGGTGTCTCGTCTAAGCCTTCATCTGCAGAGCTGGGAGGTGGGTGCCGTGTGCAGTAGCCCAGGCTGAGCTCTGCGGGTTTCTAGGAGTGCCCATTGGCTTAGTTACTCTTCTCATTGCTGTGCTGGAAGAACTGTCAGAGGTGACTTCAGTGAGGAAGGGCTTGTTTGGGTCACAGTTCCAAAGGACACAGTCTATCATCGCGGGAACGACAGCAGAGGCTTGTTACAGGAGCGATCACAGACCTGAGCCCCAAGTGCCCATTCCTAGTGACCCGCTGCTGCTGGTCAGACCCCATACCCCAAATGTTCTATAACACCCCCGCCCCCACACACACACAAAATACCACCAGCTGGGGACCAAGTCCTCAAACACCGGCATCGGTGAGGGACACTTCACACCTCGTCACGGCACTGTCTGTCTGCTTATTCCAGTAACCAGGAGCTCACATTAAGCATCCACACAGGTATCCCAGCCGCCTGCTCTTACGCGTCAGCTCACTACAGCAGTGAGAAATCCGACTGCCTGCTGCTGTTGGCTTCATTGCTGCCGGAGTCTGTGCCGTACAGCAGCATGTGAATTAACTACTTCATCAGCAGTCCAGCGCTCATGCATGGCCGATTTGTGTGCATTCTTCCTGTGGACCTCACACATCCCCGAAGTTCTTAGGTCACTGCCTCTCCTCACTCCCTTCAGTGAGGTGGAGCAGATGTTTGTAATGCTCTTAGATTCTGCTGTCACGTGCCGCATTCCACCCTGAGGCTCTCCTGACTGCTTAAATGATCTTTAAAATATTCACATATGTCAAGCTTGTGCTGTAAAGTTCGGCATGTCTGCACAAGTGTAGAGCATCACGCCCCCAGGAGTAGACGCTCCCACAGGTGGCTTTACCACACTAAAATGTCTGTGTGTTTTACCTACTCAGTACCCTCCTCCTGGTGACAAGTGACCTTTTCCAGATGGTCATATAACTGAAACCATACAGTAGCTTTTCCAGACTAGCTTCTTTCACTAGTAACACGCATTGAAAGTTTACTTGTATCACTTTGTGGCTGGATAGTTCATTTCTTTTCATGGATGAACAATATTGTATTGTAGGAATAGATCACTGCTTACCCTTCATATTTTGAAGGACATCTCTACAGGTTTACAGATAAAGCTGTCACAAACATCTACATGCAGATTTGAAACCTTAGACTCACAAATATAGGTAGAATATTTTCTTTAATTTTGCCAAATACAAATAGACTAGATATTATAATTGAAATTCCTGCTTGATTACTGTTCTATTATATGTAATTTTACTATGTTAAAGTTAAAACCTTCCTTTTTTATTAGACAGAAAAGGGGAAGTGCTGTGGGATGTCTTTCTGTATGCTGTGAATATGTGTTGCTATGATTGGTTAATAAAGAAGCTGCCCTGGCCTATGGTGAGTCAGATTATAGCCAGGCAGGAAATCCATGAGAGAGACAGAAAAAAGAAAGGCAGAGATGGAGGAGACACCAGCCCACCGCCCAAGGAGAAGCAAGATGCCAGCAGACTAGTAATCCACCGCCACGTGGCAACATATAGATTAATAGAAATGGTTTAAGTTATAAGAGCTAGCTAGCAAGAAGCCTGCCATAGGCCATACAGTGTGTAAATAATATTAAGCCTCTGAGTGATTATTTTATAAGTGGCTGCAGGACCACAGGGTGGGGCAGGACTGGAGAAACCTTCCAGCTACACAGATTTTTAAAGATTTATTTTTATTTGTGTGGTGTGTGTGTGTGTGTGTGTGTGTGTTGTGTGTGATGTGTAGTGTGTGTGTGATGTGTGTATGGTGTATGTGTGTGTGTGTGATGTGTGGTGTGGTGTGTGTGTTATGTATGATGTGTAGTGTGTGTGCGATGTGTGTATGGTGTATGTGTGTGTGTGTGTGTGTGTGTGAGATGTGGTGTGTGTGTGTGCAATGTGTGTATGGTGTATGTGTGTGTGTGTGATGTGGTGTGTGTGTGCAATGTGTGTATGGTGTATGTGTGTGTGTGTGTGTGATGTGTGTGTGTGTGTGTGTGTGTGTGATGTGTGGTGTATGTGTGTATGATGTGTGTACAGGTGTCTTTGGAGGCCTGAAGAGGCCATCAGAGCCACTGCTGCTGGAGTCACAGGCGGTTGTGAGCTGGCTGATGAGGTGCTGGGAACCGAACTCTGGTCCTGTGGAAGAGCATCAGGTGCTCTTAGCAGCTGAGCTTCTCCCCAGCACCACATGCAGATTAGTGAGGACAGGGTCTGCAAACCAGTTCAGGAAAGTTTTCCAAGTGGGACTGCTGGATTCTAGAGTGAGACTATGCTTAACACTGTAAGAAATTACCAAACTGTCTCCCAAAGTGGCTTTTGTATTCTGTGCAGGGTATGTTTTTAAACTTTAAATCAAAAGTAACTGCTGGCCTTGAATGTGGTTCTCTAAGAACTGAACAATGCCAAGTAACAAGCAGCAGGAAGCCATATTTGTTCACAACCAGACAGTAACCTCTCTATATTCAGACCAGCATTTGGCTCGTAGAAATTTCTGTGCCAATGGAGATGCTATAAATGTGCTCCGCCAGTTTGGTAGCAACTTGACACATGTTACTGTCCACCAAACACGTGGAATGTGGCTAGTATGACTTAGGAACCGACGTTAAGTTATCTCATTTAAAGAACTGAAGCGTAACTTTACTTACAAGTGGCTAATTGCATTCATACAGGTGTCAGAGTTCTGGATCATTGGAACGATTCTGCCTTTGACTTGGGGCCCGGGAGACACCGCAGAGGATTCAAGGCAGTGTGATGATTCCACTCACATTTTTGAAATATTACCTGAGATGCTGTGTTGGGGGACAGGAGGTCACAAGGGAAGCAGAGGGACCGCCTAGAAGGCTGCTGTTACAATCCAGAAAACAAATGCTAGCTCCAATCAGCACAGTGGTATTGGGGTGAAGAGAAGAGACCAGATTCTCCATGTGTGCTTAAGCTAGCGATCATGTGAATGGCCAGGTACACACTACAATTATGGCAAAGGCAACTAAAATGAAATGGGAATTTAAGGTCTCGTCTGTTCGCCAGCTCCTTTCTCCTTAAACAGCTGGTTCCACTGTTTAAGCTGAGGGCTCTGGGAATAGTCAGGGTCAGCCTCCAGGACTCTGGCTGGTTTTCTTCTCTTTAAATACAATCATTATTATTGTGTGTGTGGGTGCGCGTGCGTGCGTGTGTGTGTGTGTGTGTGTGTGTGTGTGTGTGTGTGTGTGTGTGTCCCTGTGAATGGAGGTGCCCGCAGAAGCCAGCAACATCAGATCCTCTTGGAGCAATTGTGAGCTGCCTGACGTGGGTGATGGGAGTTAAATCCGAGTCCTCTGTAAGAGCACAGTGTATTCTTAATTTACACGACACCTCTCCAGCCCTTAAAAGTTATTTTTATGTATCTTTCATAAAAGTAATTCCTCCATAGTCTTGGGTTCTATATGGTGGGTAGGAGGAGAGAGCCTGCCTGGGATTCCATTGGACTTTATGCCAGCCTCATAGGACCTCTGTAATTAGCACCACCCCATAGAAATGACATGAAAGGCACATATCTAAGTTTAGGTGGCCACATTAATTAGAGTAAAAAGAACCAAGAATGGTCACGCACACCTTTAATTTGACTTGGAAAACAGACTGAGGAGGATCTCTGTGAGTTTGAGGTCAGCCTGGTCTACACAGTGAGTTCTAGGACAGCCAGAGCTACAAAGTGAGACAAATCAAAAATTAAAAAAAAAAAAAAATTCTAGTCGGGCAGCGGTGGCGCACGCCTTTAATCCCAGCACTCGGGAGGCAGAGCCAGGCGGATCTCTGTGAGTTCGAGGCCAGCCTGGTCTACAGAGTGAGATCCAGGTCAGGCACCAAAACTACACAGAGAAACCCTGTCTCGAAAACCCCCCAAAAAGAAATCCCGACTATAATCTCTGATATTCCGGATTTAGAATAAACTTAAGGAAATGTGTGCTATGAGTGGTGGGCAGTCACAAAAACATGAAAACATGGTTGGTTTCACCAGCGCAGGACTGGGTGCTGTGCGGCATCTGCGGAATGTACCCTGGAGGGCGTCCCTCCTAAGGGACATCTCTTCCTCCTCCCTCTGGCCACCAACAGGGATCGTTTCATCTTCCCCATTTAAAGAAAGTGCTCCAAGACAAGGCACTGTGTCTCATCACCCTTGAGTTAGGGTCTCACTTTGACTGTGTCTTGGGACCTTTCAGCTGAGACGAGTGTTCGGAAACTGCCTGCCCCCTTTCCCGCCAAAGCACTATCTGGCAATGACCGCCACCATGGCTGAAGAGAGGAGGGACCAGCTGGAGCGATACCTGCAGAATGGTATGTACTTGAACTGTTTCATAGCTGTACTGCAGCGTAAATTCCCAGTCACAAAAGCCATCTGTTTTAAAGCCCGTGTTTGGCATTTTTAACATGGTTATGTAATTGTGCAAACCATACCCGTAATCTAGTTATAGAATATTATCATCACCCTGCAGGAGACTTTCTGTCCACTGGCAGTTACTTCCCATTTTAGCCTCCTCCCAACAGGCCCGGGAAGGTACCACTCTAGTTTCTCTCTATACCTGCTCGTTTTGGATATTTCCGGTGTGTGTGATTTTTACAGTGGTGTTCTTCATATTGAGTATTTACTCGGGAGACAGAGGCAGGTGGATCTCTGTGAGTTTGAGGCCAGTCTGTTCAATAAATAGTGTTCCAGGACAGCCAGGGCACTGTTACACAGAAAAACCTTGTTTCGAAACAAAACAAAATAAAGCAAAACATTAAAAAAAATAAAAGAGTATTTAAAGTAGTTTAAGGTTTACTCTGGAGTGTTGTGTATTGGTTTGACTGTGGACCTGAAGACAAAATGATGGACTGAGCTGAACCTTAGGTGTTGGAAGCATCTCAGGGCACAGCGTAAGGATGTGTTGACTACAATGCTGGCCTGGCACCTCAACCTTGGTCTTTATCGGGGTCATTTGGTGTCACCATGGATGCTGGAAGAGCTGCTCTCACCCCTGTGAGGCTGACAAGGTCAAGCAAGGACACACTCAGCTCAGTGTCATAACTCGAGTTTAGACTTCAGAGTTAAACCTAGAATCAAATTCCATTTCTGCTGTGTGACCTTAGACAAGATAGACACCTCCTCTGAGTCTTGGTGTTTATCTGTAAAATGGAGGTCACAGTAGCTCCATGGTGGCTGTTGAAGATTAAATGAACTAATACACAAGGTGCTTAGCTGGCCAGCACCTGGTGCCTTGTACTAAGGACTGGATGGAGAATATGCTTTTCAATAGCTTTCCGTTTTCCCAGGAATCTGTGCTAAGGAACATAAAATTAGTTTGTCTCTACACCATAGCTACTCCGTCCAATACTATCGCTCAGGATTTGTTTGTTTTGTTTTTGAGATAAGGTCTTGCTATGTAGCCCAGGCTAGCCTGAAACTTATGATCCCCCGGCCTCTGCCTCCTAAGTGCTGAGATTACTAGCACATGCCACCACCCCAGGCTAGTAACGCCCTTTATACACAGTTTCTCGGGGCTGGAGGGATAGTGCAGTTGGTAAGAGTGTTTGCTGTGTAAGGACAAGGACCCGAGTTCAGGTCCCCAGCACCCATCATCATGTGTGTAGAAGCTGTTTGCGGCCGTGTGTGCAGACTCAGGCTGAGAGGGTGGAGACCGGAGGAAGAAGGGAGAAACCCTGTCTCAAGTGAATGAAGGGGATGACAGGGCAGGGCGCCTGCCCCACTTTCTCTTCTGTTGCTGGAGTAAAATACACCGAGCCAGGTGACGTAGGGCAGAAAGGGGTTATTTCAGCTTACGCTTTCAGATCATAGTCATCATTTAGGGAGGTCAGGCCAAGAAGAGGAAGCAGAAACCGTGGAGCAATGGTGCTTGCTGGCTCACTCACACTGAGCTACCTTTCTCTCTCTCTCTCTCTCTCTCTCTCTCTCTCTCTCTCTCTCTCTCTCTCT
>CABHPQ010141172.1:19940-38149 GCA_902168405.1 Peromyscus aztecus
TCTCTCTCTCTCTCTCTCTCTCTCTCTCTCTCTCTCTCTCTCTCTCTTTGTTTATTTTGGTTTTTTGAGACAGGGTCTTTGTGTGTAGTCCTGGCTGTCCTGGATCTTGCTCTGTAGCCCAGGCTGGCCTCGAACTCACAGAGATCCACCTGCCTCTGCCACCTGAGTGCTGAGGTTAAAGGTGTGTGCCACTTTTAAGCCTGAGCTGCCTTTCTTATATGACCCAGAACTAATTGCCTGGGCCTGGCACCACCTACAGTGGTCTAGGTCCTCCTCCATCCATTATTAATCAAGGCATTACCCACAGTCAGGCCCACAGACCAAGCTCATCAGTTGAGGCTCTGCTATCACACAACTGACAGTGTTAACCAGGACAACACACAAAGTCTTCCTCCGGCCTCTGCACATGCACATGCGTGGACATGTGCCGGAACACACATATACAACACACAGACTCATATGCAATGAATATCTTCAAGCATGTGTGCTCTCCTGCACACACACACACACACACACACACACACACACACACACACACTCATATGCATGTGTGCATAATGGAGATTGAACCCAGAGCCTTGCACACTCTACCACTGAACTACACCCCAGCCCATGCTGTGTCTTTGGGGGTATCCCCTTGAGAGCCCCTGTCATGTGATGAGGCACCCTCAATTGGTGCCTTGGGCAGACTTAAAAATTTCAGATTGCCAAGTGTCTTACCAAACTGGCTGTCTAGACTCAACTTGTGATGTATTTTTGCTTCTTGTAATAGTTCCGTCATCATCCCAGAGGGTGATGGCTCCTGAACAGTGTGGGCAGCTTGAGTAGAGGGAGGTTCCCCGGAACACTGTGGTCTTGAACTGTCACGATGGGCTCATATCGTCCAGGCCACCTCAAGGGCGCAGACTCTGTCAAGTGTCCTGCATTGAGAACTCTCCCTTCCATCCTGGACCACACGCTAGGGCAAGGTCTCAGAACTCCTGGGAGACACAGTTAAGAGAGCCCTGCCCAGCTCATGCTGATCTGGCTTGCTTTCTATGTTTTTCAGTAACCGCGGACCCTCGTGTGACGAGAAGTGATGTCTTCACCCAGTTTTTAACACTGGTGCAGATGGTAAGCTTCCTTCCTGGGCGGAGCTGTCAGCCTCTGCAGAGCCTGCCCACTTCCTGCACAGACTTTCTGGACTTGGGTGAAGTAGAGTCATTTCTAGTAAGCTGGAGGCGCTTCCAGTTCGGATCCTACATGGGAGATGACGTGTGTCACTCACATTTTGGCTTACGGTTTAGCAGATACTTGTTCTGTAGCCTGTGTGCCATGCATCCCCATGCTGGTCTCAAGAAAGGCATAGAAAGCTGGAGTTTTAGCATTCAGGGACCCCACAACTGAGATGAGACCCAAGGGCTGTAGCCGTAGCGCAGACTTCGGGACAGCAGGCCCTGCTGGCTGCTGCCTGTCTGTCTGTCTGTCTGTCTTCCTAACTTGGTTGGCATAAAGCAGCTCCCCATCCATGGTCACTGACCACCTAGGCTGAAACTTTGGCAAGCATTTGTTCAGCACACCTTTCATCCCTTTGCATGTATGGAGGCATTTTTGTGCCTGTGCTTGGGACCTTGACTGAACAGAAAGGGAATAAAGTTACACAGTAACTTACTGTTGGATCAGATTCCTGTTTTAATTACTTTCACTGGCCATGACCAGAATGAAGGTCAGAAACAAGGATGAGGTGTTCACTTTGGCTCATCGTTCCGGTCCATCAAGGTTGGAAGGGCTCAGCATCAGGAGACTGCTGGAGAATGGCTGCGCATATCACTGTAGGGAGGAAGCAGAGGACACACCAGAACCAGGACCAGACTGGAAATTCCAAGGGCCCGCCTCTAGTGGTAGGCCACCCCTCCTAAGGGTTCCACAGCCTCCAGAAGCAGAACCCCCAGATGGGAAGCAAAAACATAAAACAGCAGCCTGCCAGGGGCTCCTGTCGGATCAAACCACGATACTAACCCCTCACAGGGGGAGGATCGAGACCTTGACTAGACTCGCAAAGACTCAGGAAGTTTTACTAACACAAGGTCCACATATGCGCATGTGTTAAATCAAACAGAGAAATGGTTCTAGAATCTTCCGCAGTCTAGTGCTTTTATTTTGTAAGCACTCTTTTCTTTTTCATGGTGCTGGGGATATGACCAATTACGCACACGCTAGGCAAGTGCTCTACCACTGTGGTCCGTCTGAAGCCCTTGTCCGTGGTTCCAGCGGCTAAAACATGCACAAACTCTCTTTTGATTGTTGCTGTAGTAATGGTGATGGTGGATACTTCATCAGAATGCGCACGGTGCAAAGGAACTCTGCTTTCCTCACAGTCTCTCTACCTAGGAAAACTCTTATTTTCAAGTCAGTGTGTAGTCTTTCTAGATAATCTCGGCAGGTCCAAGAATATGAATACACATTTTCTTTTACAAGTAAGCACATACTAGACACACTTTCCTTTTTAGATACTGTCTCCCGGTGTATTCCAGGCTGTCCTTCTCAACCCATCGTATAGCCAATGCTGGTCTGAAGCTCCTGCTTCAGCCTCCTACATGCCGGGATTATCAGCCTGCATCAATGTGCCTGGCTTACACTTGACACAGGGTTTCTCTGTGTAGTTTTGGTGCCTTTCCTGGAACTCACTCTGTACACCAGGCTGGCCTCAAACTCACAGAGATCCGTCTGTCTCTGCCTCCTGAGTACTGGGATTAAAGGCATGTGCCACTACCGCCTGGCCAGGCTTACATTTCTTAAAATTTGCTTTTTAAAACTTGAAATCTGGGCTTGGAGAGATGACTCTCTGGAAAAGATTGATTATTCCTCTAGCAGAGGACCCTAGTTAGGTTCACAGCACCCATGTCAGATGCTACACACGGCCTGTAACTCCAGTTCCAGGGAGATCCGTGCCTTCTTGCTTCTGCTTGCATGCATGCATGCATGCGTGTGTGTGTGTGTGTGTGTGTGTGTGTGTGTGTGTGTGTGTCCGCGTGCGTGCACACACAGAGAATTAAAAATAAAAAAAAAATTTTAAAGCTAGAATTCTTGTGACTCACTGAATGTCAGTACACATAAAGATAAGTTTGACCTGTTTTCTGGGGGGTACATTATAGCTTTTGCTTTCTTGCTTTAAGAAAATACCTCTTGTGGGCTATCAGTGTTGTGGGGGTTTGTTTTGTATTAATTGTTCTAACCATTTTAAAGGGTTTTTGGCTAGTTTTAGGGCCTTGGGAGTTTTACTTTCTAGCTTTGTATAAAGCTGTGCTTTGTGGCGTCTCTTTTCTGTGTTCTGATTAATTTTCACTTCGACAATGACTATTTTTCTTTCCCATTGTTTGCCCACGAGCTTTGCCAACTCACTTTTATACTCATTTCCCCAGCGTTAGCTGGAGCCTCTCTCCACTCTTTGAGGACCTCATATGGAGACGCGCTGTTCTTACTGGTCCCTCCACCACCCTTGTCTGCACGGGCTAACACCTCCTCTGCAGCATGTGCCCACATCACGCTGGTCACGCTTTCCCCTCTTTGCAGCTTTTGTTTTTGATTGATCAAAGCCCAGGTCCTGACAGCTCATTGGCCCTTGTCTCCTGAGCAGCCATTGGCTGATACATACGGCTGGAGAAGGGCTGTCATTGAGTCGCTGGAGTCTGAGGTATTCCTGAATCTTGGGTCTTGTTTCTGAGCCTTTTCTCATTAATTGCTCTGTCCTAATATCTCCGCAGCCTGGTCTCTCCAGAAGTGATGCATAAGCCACAGCGTCTCTTCCAGTGACCTGCATTCAAACGCTTCTGTCTACTCAGATGAGCAGATCCAGCTTGGTGATGGTGAATCTGGCTCAGGAGCAAGGCAATGGATGATATTTTGATTTCTGTGACTTGGGATGATGTATCCAAACAATCCTCTTCCCTCCGCTCCTCTTCCTTTTCCTATGCCTTCTCCATCCCCTTCTCCTCCTCTCTTTCCCATTTCCCAGTCTCCTCTCTCTTCTACAGGGCTCACTGTGTATCACAGGCTGGCCTTGAACATTCGATCTTGTTTCTGCCTCCCAGCCGCTGGCATTACACGTGACAACAACACTGGGTTTATTTAGTTTCTTTGCACGTCAGTTTCTCCCGCTGGAAAACGGGGAGCCGAGCTCCTGTTTCGGGTCGCTTGGAGGATTAAACCGAAACGCTCTAGCACTGGCGGCCGCATACTGCTACCGCGCAGGAGGTCAGCACTCTTGTGGCTGATGCCAGGCTCATCTCCTCTTCCTGCACCTGCCGGAAGGTAGTCTTTAGGGACCACACCTCTTCAGATGGCCCCTGAGCCTTGTTCTTGGCTAAGCCCTTGGGCTAAATTGCCCCAGACAGCTTATGTGGACTGGATTGGCTCCTTTGCTGGTGTCCTGACGGGTCCATTTGGCTGTGCTGAAGAGCCACTCCGAGTGCGCTGGGCTCAGGCCTGGGACTGTTTTCCAGTTTTCAAAGATGGCTTCCTTTTCCTTGTTTTCACCTTGACTCCAAAAGACGAGCAGGGCAGAGGACACCTCATTCCTGATGGTGTCTTTAAAAGAGGTTTATATAAAAACTTGAAAAGGAAATTAAATTTGAATCAGGAAGGTGGTCCTGTTAGACACCATGTCTTGTTTTATCTCTTTATATGTTCTACAGTCAACAAATATGTCTTAAGGGGTTGCTGTCAATCAGCACTTCACTAGAGACAGAAGACAATGCTCAGACCGACTCATGGACCCTGTCGACTTGGGGTGACAGAAAAAGTCTCTAGGTGTATAAATAAATGCACCAGGCCCTGCCTGTGCTGCGGTGTCCCACGGGTAGACACTCAGGTCCAGCACTTTGGCCACATTCCTGGGGAGAGTTATCAACCTGTCCAGAAGTTCATCCCCTCAGCCCTGGCACAGCATTGACATGCCCTGCTGTCTCTAATGACCACTTACCTGAATGAAGTCTGGACAGCTGTTGTTTTCTATGAGGTTATGTGAGATCTAGAGAGGAGCGACCATGGTTGGGAAGATGATATAAAAAAGGTGATGTCTAAGCTGGTCTTGAAGGTTCCTAGAGTGGGCAGGACAGTGTTTATATTCTCTAGCTCTGTCTCTCACTGGGGATAAAAACAACAGAATCTGGAGGTGCGTGCGTGTGTGTGTGTGTGTGTGTGTGTGTGTGTGTGTGTGTGTGTGTTGGGGGTGTGTGCTCTGGGCTGGTACTTGTAAAAGGGAAGCAGAAATTGGTTCCCATGGAGGGTGGGTCTGCCGCTCACTGTACCCCAGCTCACTGGCTGACCCACAGCTGGGTAATACATTAGCAACACACAGATGTCATCAGTGCGGAAGGGAAGGGATGGCTGAGCTCGCACAGTGAGATTGCTCCTGCAGGCTGGTGGGAGACTGAAGAACCATGATAAGCAGGGGTGTGTGGGTCTGCCACACGGTCAAGGAGCCCACCAAGCGGCACAAGGCAGCTTAGCCACCTGGATATTTGCACTGCATCTGATAAGTGCAGTACCCATGGCCTCTTAGTGCCAAATAATCCTGTGGTCCCTTCTGGGAGAGCGTCTTCTTGCCTCTGGGCAGGGACATGCTGTATGGAAGCGGTGTGACCATCTAGGAGCCCTTCTGGGAAAAGTTCCATCGAGGACAGCAAAAGCCCAGCTGCAAAAGTAAGAGGGGGTTGGCCCTAAGAGGTGTTTGGTGTGCCGGGTTCCTTGCACCCCATTATTTCTCATGATGTGTAGAGAGAGGTTATTTGAAGTTGACATGCTTCTAGTCAGGAGAAGATCTAGACCCAAACCCACAGAGCCTGGATTCGGAGCCCCCATCCTCTGCACCCCATAGAGCCTGGATTCGGAGCCCCGATCACCCACACCCCACAGAGCCTGGATTCGGAGTCCCTGGTCCTCCGCACTGTTAGGTATTCCCGGTGGACACAGCGCCCTGTACCTCCATGCAGTTTGCCTGGTCTTGTGTGTCCAGACTTCACTCACCAACTAACGATGCTCTGGATTTTCGTTCGTGTACGCTTTAGAGACAAATGGATTTTGAAAGGCAAGACTGAAGTCTGTAGACTGAAGATCTCTTTGCCCACCTGCTCGACCAACCACAGTGTTCCTCGGAGCCCTTGAAGTGCAGTTGAGAACAAAGGAGGCATTAAGAGCTCCTGCGCCCCTGGGAACTTAGAACAAGTACTTACTTAGGAAGTTTTCCCTACTGGGCTGTTGTTGGGAACACTGGGACACTGGTTCTCCATTTCCCCTGGAGAGAGATGATTAGGACTCATCGTTGAAGCAGCAGAAGTATGGACCGTGTGAGTTCATACCTGAGCTTTCTCAGATAAGGTACCTCAAGAAGGAACACTGTGAACTTCTGATTCTCCAACCTCCACTATACAGTTTCTATGGCACTGGAGTCAAACCTAGAGCTTTTTGTATTCTATCAACTGAGTGCCTGGAGCTGTGTGGCTTTCTCCTCAATCCTACCTCTAACAACAGGAAAGCAATGTATGTGGCACCTGACTGTCTAATGCCTGTGATGAGCTCTGCTCCACGTCCCTTGAGCGTCCCCTCTGGAGTCCTTGCCACAGTCTTCTGAGGTGGACGCTGTTATAACCCTTACTGTAGAGCTGAAGGAATGAGGTATGGAAAGGGGAAGGGATCAGTCTAGGTTTACACAGAGTCTCTTGCCAGGGATAGTGGAACCTCCACAAGATCCCCAAAACAGTGGAGTTGAGAGAACTTCCAGAGTGCTGAAGACAAGGAGGTGCTGGGGAGACACTGAGGCCCCACAACCCTGAGTGTCTCTTCCATTTAGCTCTTTCCTGTCATCCCCTTTACAATATACTGACAAGGGCCGGAGAGATGGCTCAGAGGTTAAGAGCACTGACTGCTCTTCCAAATGTACCTGAGTTCAGTTCCCAGCAACCACACAGCAGCTCACAACTGTCTGTAACTCCAAGGTCTGACATCCTCACACGGACACTCGTGCAGGCAAAACACTAATGCACGTTAAGAAAAAAAAACTAATATGCTGGCAATAAAGGAAGCTGTTTCTCCAGATCCTTCAAGTCAATCTAGAAAATTATGGAGTTGAGAGTGAGTCTTGAAACCCACCCCCTATCCCCCCAACACCTGTGAATCTGAAAAGAAAGCTGGGTAGCATGGACTTTCCAGGTGTTGCAATTTTGTTGCCCTGAAACCTTAACTCGGTGTTTTATGCTAATGCTAGGCAAATCATGCCAGCACTAGGTTGGAGTTCTGGGTGCCTATCTGGTGTTCAGGCACTGGGAAATTGAGCTAGGGATAGTGATGCACACCTTTAACTCCAGCACTTAGGAGGCAGAGGCAGGCTGACCCTGTGAGTTCCAGGCCAGCCTGGGCTACAGAGTGAGACCCTGTCTTGTAAAAGGGGGTGAGGGTGGAATTGGTCGCTGTGGTGGAAAGCCCGACCCATACAGAGTATCACCCGAGAGCTAGACTTTTAGGGGTGCTTAGAAGCACCTAAAACGAGTTAATTCTGAGATTACTTAAGCAAGATGTGGATAGTTCTTATCAAAAGATTTTTTTTCCCTCCCAAATGGATGCTCTGTTGGTATTTGGAAGCAATTCGGACTTCATGCTATTGCCTCGGCTCCTCTTCTGGCCCCTCTTCACCTCTACTCTGCCCACCAAGAACATCCATTAAATTCCGTGCTGGGTGTTTGCTCCCTCGCGTACTTACTATCTCCTGAGGCAGCGGGGACAGGCAAGGACTGCGGGCCCCTCTGTGCTGGGTGTGGAAACTGATGGCTGTCTTTTTATTTATAGCACACATTGAACATCACCACCCAGAAAACCGCTCTGGCTGTATTTCTGCCCAATGGAAGGAGCATTAATGTGGAGGTTCTAACGTCGGATACAGCTGAAAGGGTTCTCGAGGTAAACTTGGTTTAGCTTCAGCTCCAGGAAATGCAGAAGCAGGTCTTATGAGGCAGAGACTTGAATGTGATTACCTTCCAGAAGTTCCCTGCCTAGCCTTTTACTCTGTGGATGATCTGCAGAGGTACTGCATATAAACCACCTACAATGGGAAACTGACCGAGGAAGCCAAGATATAGCCCATCCTCAGGGCCTCCTTGATTTTACCCTTCCTGAGACCTCTGAGGTTTTCCTAAGGTTGTGGCGACTTTCCTGGCATTCACCAGGCTGGGCCCTGGTAAAATATGCAGAAGCCTCTGTCTCAGGATGCCACATAGTTGCAGCAGGAAGGAGGGCAGTGCCTGGCAGAGGTTATACCCAGTGGGTAGCGGCAGGTCACGCCTGGCAGAGAGTGACGGGCATTTCTTTCTTGGTAGGGCAAGCAGTCTTTTGACTTCTCTCATACACAGCAAGCCCCAGGAGCTTCATTCCATAGGGTCTAATGCTGGGTACCAAGGGTACCTGAGTTTGAGTAATTTTGAGAACGACAAAGACCATTCTCTTGCTTCAGATGTGGCTCTCAGCAGCTCTGCCTCCTGGGCCGGATCCTTCTGCCCAGCTGGGTTGCAGAGGGAATGCTGTCTTCCCCAATCTTAAATGTGTAGGCTAGGTGGAGGAGAGGGGTGGCTTGTGGTCCCTGCTGAGGGAAAGCGAATGGAGGTACATTTTTGTGAGGTCACGCATTGTGGTAAATATGAAGCCACAGATATTGAAATAAAAGCCAGCTGATGTCAAAGAGGAGCACCCTGGACCTAGAGTTTGAGGCCTCCATGGCTCCAAGGCCATAGTAAGTTACACTTAATGGTATCCGAAGTTTACACTGGACCAAAGCCATGGTAAATTACACTTGACCATGACAGGAAGCAGGCCTGGGTGTCAAAGGAGAGTACCCGCATGTTTTTATACACCACTGAACAATGGGAAATGCCTTTTGCTTGGTGCACACAGGAAGTGCAAGCCCAGGGCTAGATGTCACAGAAAACAGATGTTTGTGGAGAATGCTGCGATCCTCCATCAGATGATAAGCACTGGAATAATCCAGGATATATGTCCAAATTCAAGACAGGCCTACCAGCCTCAGTAGAGGCCAGAGTGTCCACTGAGGTGACACTAGTTTTGATTTTACTCACTCTAATTTCCTATCTTCCCAAGATTTCTAGAGTGAGTGTTTCATTAGCTGCTTCTCTCAATGCCCCAATAGGAACAGTTTCAGGGAGGAACCTGAATCAATCATGACCTTTGGTTCCTAGTTTGGGAGGGTGTAATCCATCATGGTTGCAGATCCATCTCATGATGACAGAAATGTACAGCTGTGACTTCTCACATCCCAGCAGACCAGGATTTCAGGTGGAGTTTCTCGGTGTCCTGGCAGCCACTCCCAAATAACCACACAGAGACTTGATATTAATTATAAATGTTTGGCTGACAGCTTAGGCTTGTCTGCAGTCAGCTCTTACAACTTAAATCAACCCATTTCTATTCATCTATGTGCTGCCTTGAGACTCATTTACTTCATCTATGAAATTCTCATGTTGCTTCTTCCAAGTCTGGCTCGAAACTCCTCAGACTCTACCCTTTTTATTCCCAGCATTCTCTCTGCCCTGAAAATCCTGCCTAGCTATTGGCCAATCAGCTTTTTATTAGCAATGAGAACAATATAGTTCAGAAGGATTATTCCACAGCACAGGATAGAGAATCTGGGCTAAAAGTAAAACTGGCCCATAACCAGCCTCAGTCCCACAGATTTACAATGGCTCCATGTCCAAAAGTGTCTATAATTCCTAAATGCAGTACCACCAGCCGGGGACCAAGAGTTCAAATGCATGAGCCTGTAGAGACCATTTCAGATTCAAACTGTAGCAAATATGGATGATTTTTAGATTACAAAATGTTTCTTTGAATGTCTGCTGGCCTGCAAAAGCATTTGCTGTTGGTGTGCACTGGTCCCCTTCGGTCCTGCCACCAGAGCCTGGAAGTGCGGCCATTAGCCTAATATCCCCCCTTTGCTTGTTCCTGGCTAAGGTGGTGGCACACAAACTCGGACTGTATCCAGAACTCTTGGGCTACTTCGGCCTTTTTCTCATCCGGTGTTTCCCGGAGGGCAAGATCTCTGGTAAGATGGAAAAGGGGAACAAAAGAGATGGACAGGTGTGATCAGGGGCTTGGCCCTGTGGTTTGTGGGGCACCCGCAAAGGGACTGGCCACCCCCCCCCCCAGGTCATGGTTTCTACTGTTCTCAGCCCCAGATCAAAGATTTGGAGAATGTAGCCAGGCATGGTGGTGCTCACTGTTTATCCCAGCACTCAGAGGCAGAAGCAGATGGATCTCTGAGAGTTTAAGGACAGCTTGGTCTACATAATGAATTCCAGGACAGTCAGAGCTGCAGTGAGACCCTGTCTTAAACAAACAAACAGAGATTTGGAAAATGGAAGATTGTGTCATTGCTCAGAGAGTGGGGACAAGCATTCCGTAGAGAGGTAGTATGTCATTTCAACTTCACGTTATGGTGACGTGATGCCTGACCGAAACAACGTAAGGAAGAATTATTTATTTTTCCCATGACAGGGAAAGCATGAAGGAATGAAAGTATTTAACTCAAGCTGCAGGGGCAGAGCAGAGCAGTTCACATCGTGGCAGACAGGGGGCAGGGCAGAGCAGTTCACATCGTGGCCGACAGGGGGCAGGGCAGAGCAGTTCACATCGTGGCCGACAGGGGGCAGGGCAGAGCAGTTCACATCGTGGCCGACAGGGGGCAGAGTGCCAGAAACAGAAAAAGAGTAGGGAGAGAAAACAAAACAAAGGCTCATGTCCAGGGGTCCACTTTCCCCAACGAGGCCGCCCTCTTACCCCCTTCCAATAATGCCATTATATTATGACTCCAAGAAGGAATGAAGCCGTGCATTACACCAGTCCCTCTGTGATGTAATTGTATCTGGACACACACACACACACACACACACACACACACACACACACACGGTGAAAGAGAGAGAAGGAGAGGAGTTAACTATCACTAGTGCTGTAGTCAAAACCTAACCCTCAGGCTGGGCCACTAACTGCACCTCCTCTGGCGTCTACTGTGGTCTTAACCTTGGGGTCCCCTCATCGTCGTTCCTGGCCTTGGGACTGGCCGTGCCACAGCCTCCTGGTTGATGAGGTGCTAGACTCTGCATCAAGACAGACACCCCCCCCCACACACACACACGCACAGTGCCTCCTTGTTACAGAACATTGGCTATGAAATGTGGATGGCACATGAGTGCTCAGATTCTTTTTAAAACTCCCAACCGTGAAAGAGGGCAGCTGCCTGGGACTTTTGCTTTCTCTCACTGGATTCTGGATGACACAAGGCCTTTAAAGCTGTGAAATGCTATCAGCTACTTTAAAGCAGTGGGGAGGTGCTTTTGAGTTGGAAATCAAAGGACTTGGGGTAGGCTGTACCCCAGAGGCTGTGGTCCTGGCATGGCGCTGGCACCCTGGACCTAGCTCTTCATCTGAACCCCAGGGTAAAATACCTTACCCAATGTGCTGGGACTTGATGAGAATTAAATAGTACTGACTTTTTGGGATGATTTTCAGAAAGCTGAAAATGCACACACACTCAAGAGAGTATTTTTGTTCCTCCCTCCCCCAATAATACTGCCTTGCTTCTCATTTGAAAGCTGTTTGTAAACTGTGTGTGCTGTTTCAGCCAGGAAGGACCACCTGTCACGAGTACACTGTTCCAGAACCAGGCAAACACGTTTGTGCTTTATCCCAATGTCAGGTTTTGTGGAATGACGGACACTAAGTTCACAAGGGGCAGCAGTTTCAGTGGTAGCGATCTGCTGGGTTACCCTGCCTGCCCGGGGAACCTGGCGAAGGTAGCTTCCTGTGCTCCTTATCTTAATTACTAATATTAACACCATACATATCATACATACATACACATACATGACACATATCATACACCAGGCAGAACACAGCTAATTCATCTCTATGTATTTTCTACATGTGGTTTCCATAATGAATACAAGTTAGAGAGAAAGCAAGGGAGGACAGAGGTTGAAGAAACGGGTAACAGAAATGCCGTGGAGTCAGTGCTGCCAAGGTAGAAACCCGAACCAGCTGAGGGAGGATGCTTCGCTGTGGACCAGGTCTCAGGAGACAGGGTTGAGAGTAAGGATGTGGTTGGCTGCAGAGAAGGGACAGCAGAAGTGGACCCAGAGCAGAGACAGGAGGTCCAGGTGGAAATGGGCAAACAGGAGCATGCAGACGGACAGACAGACAGCAGCCGAGGGGCCTCCATCAGCATCGGGAACAGAGGCATGCTGAAGGCTTAGAGGCAGTTAGCTGGGAGTTCCTTGCTGCAAACACAGGGTATCAGACGAGAGCTGGTGTGGGGCCATGCCATCAGAGCGAGGAGGCATCAACCACTTCATGGGATCCAAGTGAAGGAGCTCCACCCTTTCCTTAGTGTGTTCTGTCTAGTACGTTTTGGAGCCTTGTTTCCCCAATATGATTTTAATACGCCCATGTGCCCCCACAGCCTCAATTCATCCTGACAGGGCAGCACCCCCCCTCCTCCCGAAGAAATGTCATTTCTCAGCTGTGCTGGGTGGGTGATGCAAGACAGATGGTGGTGACATCGTCAGCCCTCAGAATGAAACAAACAGTGAAACAACAAACAAACAAAACAACAAAAAGCTGTAAAATGGAGTTTCTAGGGCGAGGCACAGGCTGCAAAGAACAGTTTTACGCGATGTGGGATAACTCAGAGCAGGGCACAGCCTGACCTCCACGCTGCCTTCCCCGTCTAGTTGTGAAGAAGCTGGCTGACTTTGAGCTGCCGTCCACCAGTCTTCAGGGTTCTGAGCTGGAAGACTGCAAGCTAGGACTCAGAAAGTGGTGAGTACTTGTGAGAGAAGCCACGGTGTGAGAACCTGTGGGTCTCACCGGCTTGAGAGACAGGTGGGGTGGAGTGGACTGAAACAGATCTTGGCCAGGAGCTGATGACCACCGCTTTGCTGAGGGATGGATGGTGAGTTGTAGAAACTGAAGGATTTGTTGATAATTAGAAGCACATCTGATATCTGTGGATCTGTGATATTCCCTGAAGGCTGAGGGGCCACTCAGGCAGTTTGCACTGAATTTGACCCCTAAAGCATTCAGCTCACATTCCCAACGGGTATGTGCCAGAGCCACCCACATTTAATTCCTAGATTGAAAGGACACAAGTGTCTCTGCAGAAAACACTCTTATTTTCTTGGGAAATAGAAGTCCTACCGAGAACAAATGAACAGAAAATCACAATGAAAGGCGGCGTGCTTTCCCAAACCCGTCCTACAACCTTTAAACTAAACTTTTAAAGGAGCCCAGCCTTTATTACCATGACTATGTTGAATTGCTGCTCAAGTTGGCTCTGTCCAGCTCAGTTATTCTCTAATCTGAGGATACAAACTTCAAAGAAAAAAGGCATCTTGAAATCTAGAGTTAGTGATTTACTTGACCAATGTTATCTTGCTGGGTCTAGCTCATGGCTTTGAATTTTGAAGGGATAGCCCCAGCTATTCAGAAACTTTTGAGAAGTCACTAAAACCGTGTGGTTTGGGTATTGGAGAAAGGGAAAGGACTCTGCTTCCATTTAAGGGTTTAGACTGTTCTGGAGCTGCTTCCAGTAATTTCGTCTGAGCGTGGCTGTTCCTGGAGTCAGGCACGCACTAAGTCCCAGCTTGCTACACTTTCAGTCAAGTTATTTGAGCTCCTTACATCTCAGTTTACATATTTGTAAAATGGAAAATAATCCTCTGAGGATTGTTGTCAAGATTAAAGCAGTCCCACATACTCAATAAATGCTGTTCCTGTTTGTTATTGTCACATTGATAAGAAAGATAACAGCCACAGTAACAGAAAATCCCTGGGCTTAGACTCCTCAGGTTCACACACTTGCCTGAGAACTGGACATCAAAGGAGGGTGAGAATCCCTCCCCTCACCTAGAAGCCTGAGTTAGACATTGGGCTGTGCCTAAGTCTTCCTCAAATAGGCACATCCTAGATGGCCAGATGCAGACATGAGGAAAGTCCGCCATGTCACCAGCCAGCACCGCATCCAGCAGACGGCTTCTGCTCGTGAATAGGAAGAAAAGAGGCGCAGTGCTGTAGTTGGAGCTGAGGGTCAGAGTTCTGCAAGGGGGACAACATGATTAACACCCTGGGGTGTCCTGCCCTCTCTCCAGAGGAGGCCTTTCCAGTGGCAACAGGGAGGCCAGCTCCAACAGCTGCTTGATTCCGATGGGTGGGGTTTTCGGAACGGCCTAGCTGGAGTTTTAAAGATTTGTCTTCATCCAGGACTTCTCTGAGCACATCTCTCTAGTGGTGATACGGTTCCTTCTAGACCAGAAGATGTTGGCCGTGGCAGCTCAGAGCCCAAGCCTGGAATGTGTCTCCGGGTCTGTGATGCAATTCTCAGCCACTCAGGGCCTTCGGAGGAGTGTGGGCATGTAGCTAAAGGGGAAGTTAGTTGGAATGTTTCAGTTGCTTCTCTCCGCCAGTATGAGCTTGACCTTCAAACCCCACTTTCATCCTTTCACGGTCTGGTCCAGCTCTGTGGTCACACGAGGCTCTGAATGTGGTGAGCTGCTTGGCTCTGTGTCCTGGTGAGTTGTGCGCCACCCACATCTCTGCTTTGCATTTCTGTCCATTCTCAGAGTGCCACTGTACTTACAACGGATCTCTGTTTATCTGGTGTTTCTCATCTGACGGATAGACATGGATCCCCTGACACTTGCAAGTCACTCTGCTGAGACCCAGAAGGGCATCTCTAGGCTTAGGGCTGGAGTCTTCATATTCGATGTCAAAACAAGTTGATCAAAGCCATGGTTGGGATAAATTCAGGAAGCTGATGAAGCACAGAGGAGGGGTGCTAGCCAGGCTGGGGAGCAGGGCCCAGAGAAGGGGGGTGTTCCTGCTGCAGAGCAGGCTTTCAGAGAAAAGAGAAGTCAGGGAAGGAGGCGCTTGAAGCAGTGGCCTTGTAAACAAGAGGGGGAGGAGGAGAAGGGGAGAGAAAGCGTGGTTGGAGTGTAGAGTTGGTGTGGGGATGGTAAGGGACGGACAGAAGGGACATGAAAGGAGAGGTGTACCACCCAGTGCCTCAGACGTGAGCGGGAAAATGATCCAGTTCCTACGACCCCAAGACGTGAAGGGCTGCTCAGGGAGAGTCACACCAGGAGGAAGGAGCAGGAAGCCTGGTCTGGGACAGTTCCTGAGCTGCTCCAGAGGCAGGAGAGGGTGGCCAGGTGCACGGTGGCGAGTGTGGATGGGCGTGTGTGGGGCAGGTGGCCAGGGCAGGCGTTACGCCGTGGGGAATGGACTGCAGGACTTGGTGGCCGAGATAGGTACTAAGTGTGAACAGGACTGCACACCGTTAAAGCGCGCGCTCTCTCTCCTTGTCTTTCTCTGCCTCTGTCTCTGTCTGTCTGTGTGTGTGTGTGTGTGTGTGTGTGTGTGTGCACGTGACACCTTGACTCCAGAGCGTACCAGGTAAAAACTCACAATATAGAGATAATAAGACAGGGACACAAAAGGAACACAGGCATAGATCAAAGGCGGGCGAGTATAACGGCATATGGTTTATGAGAGAAGGGGACCCAGCTCCCAGGGTGGAGGACCCTTCCCTTGCTTCCCAGAACACCTGTCTCTGGATAGGTCCCTAGACATGTCACCCAGGATCGTGTAATTGTACAGGTACCTGGACCCAGCCCTGGACTCTCTTCTGATGGACTGCAGAGCAGCTGGAGACCTGCTGTACATGCAGGTGAGGTTGGCATTGGCCCCTGGGGTCGGGACGGTACACCTTTCCCTAGTGTTGAGAATCTACATAGAACAGGCAATTCACAGAGACGCTCCAAGTGGACGCTCCCAGGGACTGGGGGGGGGGTTGAAAGGACAGCCATTATTTAATTTAATGGGTGGACAATGTTTTGTTGTGGTCACCATTACTTTGGTTTGTTAGTATTGCTTGGAATACAGCCTTACTATGGAGCTTAGGGTGGCCTTGAACTCGTGATTCATCTGCCTCATGAGTCCCTCTTCTCTCCTTCGGTTTGGAGTCTTTGTTGGGAATTATGAAGGGTTTTGGTGTGTACAGTGGTAATGATTATACGACATTAAATGTCGTATGTCAATCCACTTAATTGTACGCGTAAGGACAGTTAGAGCAGGGGCTGCAGAGCTGGCTCAGGGGTCAAGAGCACTTGCTGCAGCCAGGCGGTGGCGGCGCACGCACGCCTTTAATCCCAGCACTCGGGAGACAGAGGCAGGCGGATCTCTGTGAGTTCGAGGCCAGCCTGGGCTACAGAGTGAGTTCCAGGAAAGGCACAAAGCTACACAGAGAAACCCTGTCTCGAAAAACAAACAAACAAAAAAAGAGCACTCGCTGCTCCTACAGAGGAGCCAGGTTGTTCCCAGCACTCACGTGGTGGCTCACACTCTAATTCTATTTTCAGGGATTTGACACCCTCTTTTGGTCTCTATGGGCACCAGGCACACACATGATGTACATACATACATCATACATACATACACATACATAGAGGCACACACTCATACACAGGGAAAAACAAATAAAGCAGGTGTGGTAGCACATGCCTGTAACCCCAGCACAGGGGAGGTAGACGCAGGAGAATTAGAAGCTTAAAGTCATCTTCGGCTTCATAAGTGAAAGTTCAAGGCCATTGTGGAACACATGAGGCCCATTTTTATAAATTTTTAATATTTATTTATTTGTATTTTATGTGCATTGGTGTTTTGCCTGCATGTATGTCTGTGTGAGGGTTTCAGGTCCCCTGGAACTGGAGTCACAGACAGTTGTGGGTGCTAGGAACTGAACCCTGATCCTCTGGAAGAGCAGCCAGTGTTCTTAACTGCTGAACCATCTCTCTAGCCCAAGACCCATTTTGTTTGTTTGGTTTTTGTTTTTTGAAACAGGGTCTCTCTGCATAGCCCTGGCTGTCCTCAACTTACTCTGTACACCAGGTTGGTCTTGAACTCAGAGGTTCTCCTGCCTCTGCGTCCTGGGTGCTGGAATTAAAGACATGCACTACCACCACCCGGCTCCATTTTTTTTTAAGTTGGAGTCTGTTACTATACTCGTTTATAACTTAGTATTCTTATCATGTATAAATAGCATGCCGCTTTTACTCATGTTGTTAATTGTCCTAGATAATTTTGAAAGCTAGCATAACCAAACATTTGACTATACACCAACTCAGTTTCCTATTTTGGGGTATTTCATAATGCACTACCTCACAGGGTAGGGATGGACTTGAAGCATAAGAATATTGCCTGACGCATAATTAATACTCCACAGCATCTTTCAGTGCCCGGGGAGGATGGTACCATCTCTCCAACCGGTGCTACCAAACTCCAGGGATGTTCAAGACCCTTCTATAAAATGGGGTAGCATTCCCACATAAATTACACACTGTCTCCTGTGGACTTTAAACCTTTAGATTACTTACAACACTGAGTTCAGTGAAAAGGTCGTACAGGTAGTTGTTGGAGGCATTGTTTAGGGAACAATGGTGAGAAACGTACCTGTGCTTTGATCCCGAGAATCTTTCACCACAGTTCATTTAATCCAAGGATAAGGAACCCACAGATTCAGAGTGCAGGCTTTGTGTGCGTTTGCTACTAGTCATAAATTAAATGATCTTATTTTTATGTACAACAGTAGTAACAGCTTTGTCTACATACTTTTAAATTTTAAAGACGGGGTCTCACTATATAGCTCTGGCTGGTCTGGAAGGTGCTCTGTAGACCAGACTAGCTTTGAATTCACAGAGATCCTCCTGCCTCTGCCTCCTGAGTGCTGGGGTTAAAGTCATGCATTATTGTGTTTGGCTCCTTATGTTTATGATTCTTATATGTGGTTTTAGATTTATATTGTCAAGTTACCTCTAGAAAGTCACATGAATTGAGTCTATCGCATATCACGCTTAGTTCTCCAAACCCCAGTCAGCTCTTACTGTGTATGTTTTAGCCTTATCAAGTTAAAAGGCAAAAACTCTGATTACTAGTGAGGCTGTGTGCATATATATGGATTTGCCGTTTGGAAATCCTCTTGATCAACTGTCAGTATTGATCTGCCGTCCACTTTTGATGATTTTGCACGTGTCCTATTGTTTGTTGATGTTGACCCTCTGCCTGGTTTAGCACTTGCTTTTTTTAGTTTTGTTTCTGGTGTTTTATGTACAGAAATT
>CABHPQ010141173.1:555-40365 GCA_902168405.1 Peromyscus aztecus
ATATATATAATTTTATAATTTGAAATTAAAGATCAATTTTAATTAAGTGTCCCTAGAAAATGCTGTTGGGGAACTATATTTGTAGACAGCAATAATCACATGGATAGAATTAAGTTTTCTTGCTTTAGAATAAGTTTTATTGCTTTTCCTATGATTATTAATACAAGTTCTTTGCAAAATAGACAGCAATGCACCTAGAGTAAGATTGACAATATTACAATAAGCATTACTGAGAGTTATGCTAGACAGAGTTGAAGGTGACAGCAACATTGGCTAAAAAATGCTGTCAGTCTCTAGGAGCTGAGTCTAGCCTCAGGCTGAAGCTAGGACCTCAGTATTCCTACCACAAGACACTGAGCTTGCTTGTTCATAAGATCAGTAGTAGATTCTTCTCCAGAACTGACAGAAGGAGCCACGGGTTCCCAACAGCTGATTTCAGCCTTATGAGTCCAGGAGCAGAAGGGCAAGCTGGCCCTGGTAGACTTCTGAAGTATGGACCACTGAGGATGACAGATTCGTGTTGCCTTAGGATGTTAAATTTTGATTAACTTGCTACAGCATGATAGAAGAATAAGCTATCCTGTTTCCCAATAAATTAAAAAAGACAAACAAAAAATCATGTCAGACCTCTGACCCCAACACCCACTGACAATTACTGCGCGTCACTTGTAACTTTTATTCTCCCTTATGTAGATGTACTTGTATAACTTTTTGGTTATGCTGAATGCTGAATGTGCTACTCCCTTAGGATCCAAGAGTTTATTATGGTACTCTTTCCACGATTTTAACCATTATTCTGCAAGAATTTTAATCAATGCTATTATTATTTATCATCATTGCTTCTGCTGTTGTTGCTGTTGTTTTTCAAGAGAGAGTTTCTCTGTGTAGCCCTGGCTGTCCTGGAACTCATTCTGTAGATCAGACTAGCCTTGAACTCAGAGAGCTACCTGCCTCTGCCTGGGACTAACAGTGCACACCACCACCACCCAGTGAATAGATAATATTATTGCACTGAATAGTTGCACAACAATCTAATGCAGCATTTAGTTTGTTTCCAGCATTTTACTAACGTTCACATAAACTAAATACTAAAAGAAACCTCTTATCATGAAGTATAGGCACAATTTATATATCTATATCCTAGATAAAACAAACAAGATATCCTGTATTTGTATAGCTTTGCACGTCGAAAGCAGAATGCATCTGCCCATGCTACCTCCAAGCCACTTTCTTTTCCTGAGATATGACTTCCCTGCAAGTCCTTCACTAAGAGCACACTAACTCAAGCCATTAATAATAAAACTTTTAACTTAATTAAAATGATTAACAAGATCCCAAGTAGCCAGTGAGCTCAGTTTCCTTCTACACTTCTTACCAGTTAATCTGATCAGCCCTTCATAAATTGAAGTCAGAAGTTGGAGGTGAAAAATAGTTTTCTTGTTTCTTAACATTGCAACACATATTCTTATACATGCATCATTATGCCCATTACTGAACATATCCTTAGAGTAAAGGCTTTGATCTCAAACTATGAAATTTAAAGCCTGTGTACATTAAAAGCCTACTCTTCACAATATGCTGGCTTCTTTCTCATAAATCTGTTGTTCAAGTACAAAGCAAAACACTGACGTGCTTGTTGCAAGAATGTTTGCATTAAAATCCAAGAGAATTAACTCATTTCTTAAATCTGCAAACAGCATAGTTTATCAGGCTTTGTGGTTACATTTCCCCCTCACTGGCAAAATTGGAGGTCTTGATTGTAAAGTGACCCATTATACGAGGCTTTTAAAAGCAAACTGATGATTTCGTGTTCTAAACAGCACATTGAAACAATGAGGTAGGATTAAATATATTTCTTAAAGCCATTGCCAGCATCACATTGAATCATTTGGGGAGGAATTCCAAATGTGTCTCTACTGAAGCCTCTTATCTTATTACAGCACGTTTCCTTCACCAATGTTTACCATGCAGGAAGCAGAAGGGCCAGACCTATTAGGAAACTCTGTGCCTTGCTCATTTCCCTAATTATTAACAAATATTGTTCTTTCAGTATCAAAAATCCAACTCTGAAGTCATAATTAAATGACTAAAAATATAAGGTTTTTTTATGCAGTAAAGGAAATAGGCAAATAGTATCTTATATTTGGTGATACGTGTTCTTATTAGACGCTCGTGACCTTATTCTCCTTGAGGCCAATATGAGAGTGGCCTAGAAAGAGCTGAGGGGAATGAGTTCTACCTATTTTGTTGTTTTAAAACTGGATTTTAAACATGAAATACTAAAATTCACTTTTTCCTAAAAGAAACCTTGAGAACAAAAAGCCAGTTTTTATTCATTAGCTGAGGAAGTCTTGGATCTGCCAAAGACTAACGTGATGTCTGGATGCATAATGCCCAGAGAGTTTTCCTAAATACAAGTGGAGATTGAGCCACTTTTCCCTCCAGTGCATAGTTAAACTATTTATACTATGTGTTTAGAACTAAACATTTCCTTGGTACAGATTATTATCATTGGAATGTGCTCATAATTATATCCTTTTTTATAGTTTTCTTTTCAAGACTATTTTTTATTTTTGAAATTATGAAACAATTTCATTATTTCCATGTCCCTTTCCTCGCTTTAATCTCTCCCGTGTACCCATACTTTCTCTCAAATTCATGTCACTTTTTAACTGTTGTTACATATATATATATATATATATATATACATACATACATACATACATACATACATACATATATATCCTAAATATCTGAATCTAACCTGCTCAATCCATATATATGTGATAGGATCTCAGAGCTGGCCACTTGGTACTAAATAACCAATTGGAAGACTCTTCTCTGGGGAACACTATTTCAACTACTTTCAGCATTCCTTAATTGCCTCTATTTTTTTTATAGAAACAATTTTGCTTATTCTGGATGTGTTTTCAGATTATAGAAATTCTAGATACCTCAAACCCTGGTGATTCTAATTAAACTGGGGCAAAGTCCAGTTAAAAATATGTGTCTACTTTAGTTAGTAATATAACTAGGTCTTTATCTTTAGAGAATGCACCTCTTACAGATTTTAAGTTTATGGGTTCCAAGTAGGATAAGTACAGAAGTGGTTTTCCAGCTTTGATGAGTATCAAAATCTCTTGGGACAATGTGGTAAGATACGCAAAGTTCCCAGCCCTTGTAGACTCCAGTCAGTCTGTGATCTGACCATCCAGCAGATTCAGCCACACACTAAAGTTGGAGAACCACTGTAGTAAGGCCTTGTTGTCAAGTTACTATTTTCTTTATTTAGCATGAGCATTTGAAAAACCCAGGAGCCCATAAAATGCAGACTGTGGTTCAAGCCTATTAGGATAAGATCTTAAGAATTTCTACTTTCCGTAAATACCCAGCAAACACATGTGCTATTGTCCACAGACTCTATTTTGACTTGCAAGACAGAAGCTAGATCCATGTTTTACATCACTCTAAATACAAGCCAATGGGAATTAAAAATTTTCCACTTCCAACAGCATTTGCCTTGGAGATATTAAAGTGACTGCTGTATTTCATCGCAGCTAGCGCTAAACAATTGAAGTTTCTCTGAACTTTGTGTGACCTGAATGCCAGAGCTTTGCTGCACCTAATGGAAGACACTTTCCTGAAAAATGAGATCATTTCAATCAAGTGCATACAGACCTGTGGACTCATTCTGTTCTCTCCAGGGTGCTAGTTTTCCATGCTTAGTACAATAGGAACTTGCTTCATCTAGCATATGAACAAGCTGGCTGTCCTGCTCAGTAAATGACGTATATGAATTCTCTCATTAGAGTATATTTTCTTACCTGGATACTCGGTGTACAGATTTGGATTATAGGTGCTGTTACACTGTTCCAAGTTTTGTTTTATTGATAACACCAGGTTTAAAATGCTATTTCAGAAAACTCTTATTTGTCTATCATGCCTTCATCAATAATGTCTTACCAGAGAATCTTTTCTGCTCATAACGGGTCTGCTCCTAATTTCCCACTTGGTGAAAGTTCCCGAAACCTCTCAGCTGGAGAAATGTGACAGTCATTTCTGTGTCTGGTGCCTGTGCTTGTGGTACACACCTATCTATCAACTGACCATTTCCTCATCTCTGTACTGAAGCATGTATTTGTGGTACACACCTATCCACCAATTGGCCATTTGCTGTTTTCATTCTCTTCATTATAAAGGGATTACTTTGAAAGTATGGGGACACATTTTGCTGTGTTGTAGCAAGTATTTTCTGTAGCTGAAACTCTCCATGGTCAGAAATGGCAGTGAGACAAGCCATTAGATATGATCCTCCCTAGACCTAGAATGCCTTAGGCCACAGTAATTCTGGGAGTATAAAAATATTTAAACCGTTTCTTTCATTTTTTGAGATTATAATATAATCCCATTATTTCTCCCTTCCTTTTCCTCCCTCCAAGCCCTCCCTTATTCCCCTCCTTGCTCTCTTTCAAACTCAGGGTCTCTTTGTACATATATACATATACATATATATATATATTCATAAGCATAACCTGCTCGGTCTGTGTAATGTTATTTGTATGTATGCTTTCAGGGATGACCACATGGTATTGTATAACCAATGGTGTGCTCTCCTTGCTCTCAGCATTATTCCTTCTGCTCTCAGTATTCCTTAGTTGCCTTTAGTTCTTTGTCTAGAGTTGAGCCCTCCCAGGATTTCACCTGCCACATGAGCATTTCTATTGTAGATGTCCACATCCACCTCATGATTAGGCACTTTTGTTGGTGACACTTTATGGGTGTAGCTTCTGACATTACTAGGAAACACATCTCACAGAAAACACCCTGACCTTTTGGCTTTTACAATCTTTCAGGCCCCTCTTCTGCAATGATGCCTAAATTTTAGGTGTGAGCATTGTAATGTAGATGTACTCATTGGGACTGGGCCTACACCTTGGCATTTTGGTTGACTGTGGTTTTTCTGTAATGGTCTCTATCTATTACAAAGAAAAATACCCTTGATGAGGGGTGAGGACTAAACTTACCTGTGGGTATAAAGACAAATATTTAGAATGGAGTTAGGAATTATGCTGGGTAAGTTTAGTGGCAATTGCAGGTTCTCCTCAAAGCTCTATAACTCCACTAGCCCTGGGTACTTGGCTAAGTTCCCAGTACTAGGCATGATTTTGTTCTTGTTGAGTGAGTCTTAAGTGGAATAAGAGAGCTGTTGGCTACCACCAAGGTATCCATGCTCATGCCACTACTACACCCTTAGGATTATTACGCCATGATAGTCATCATTGTGGTTCATAAACATTATAACTGGGTAGCGCTGTTGATTGCTTCCCTCCTTTGGAAGCCTGCATGGTGCTTTTCAGTTCCATGGAAGCTAATCCTCAGGAAGGAAGCTTTCAGGTCAGGTCAGAGGTTTCATGACTCTGTGTCTGAAGTGCCTGGTACCTTCAGCAACAGGGACTCACCTTCCACCTCTGGGGGGTGGACAACCAAGAGCAATAGCAATGGCCTGTAATATTTGGAGAGTGTGGTGATATTGTGTTCCCCAATATATTGTGCACCCTAATAAACTTATCTGAGGTCAGAGGACAGAACAGCCACTAGATATGGAGGCCAGAAAATGGTGGCACAAACACCTTTAATCCTAGCATTCCAAAGGCAGAGATTCATCTGGATCTCTGTGAGTTCAAAGCCACACTGGAAACAGCTAGACATGGTGACACACGCCTTTAATTCCAGGAAGTGATGGCAGGAAGCAGAAAGGTATATAAGGTGTGAGGACCAGGAAATAAGCCTAGTTAAACTTTTTAGCTTTTAGCAGCAGTTCAGGTGAGATCCATTTAGATGAGGACTCAGAGGCTTCCAGTTTGAGGAAACGGGATCAGCTGAGGAACTGAGGAGGTGAGGTTAGCTGTGGCGGATTCTGTTTCTCTGATCTTTTAGAATTCACCCTGATACCTGGCTCCGGGTTTGTTTTTATTAATAAGACCCTTTAAGATTCGTGCTACAAGAGAGTTTCTTGGACAGCCCTCACCAATAGCTCAAACAAGGATTTCTCTTGATTCATACTGGGATTTTTGTTAGATAGTCTTTGGTTCTTGGAACATTGTCAGCCCACATGGGAAAATTTCATTTAAAACATAATGTGTATTTAGACACATGCATATGAGCACTGTAGGTTTTTTGGGGGTAGTTAATGGTATGGTTGCTTATGACTTTTTCAAGGCATCCTTATTGCTATTTATCCCCATCTCTCCTTCTTCTGTACTTGTTTCCTCCCCATCCCTAATTAAAGCCTCTCACTTCTCCCATTTTGTTCACTGGATCACCTCTATCTTGATATTCCTCTCTCTATTGTTCCCCACCCCAAACTCCATCCCAGTAATGGTCCTTTTTCACTGTCCTTATTTCTGTAGCTATTCCAGGATATGTACTCAAATTTGAAGATTTGCAGCTAGAAGCCTCAGATCACAGAACATGGAATATTTGCCGTTCTAGATCTGCATTATCTCACTCAATATGATCTTTTCTAGTTCCATCCATTTACCCGCAAAGTTCATTATTTATTTTTATTTACAGCTGAATAATATCCTATACTGTATATGTACAACATTTCCTTTACCCATTCATCAGCTGAAGGACGTTTAGATTGTTTCCATTTCCTATATATTGTGAATAGAGCAGCAATGAACATAGTTGAGCAAGTATCCGAAAAGGAGGATGCCAAGTTCTTTGGGCATATATCAAGAAGTAGCATAGCCAGGTCATATGGTACATTTATTTTTAGCCTCTTGAGAATACTCTACCCTGATTTCCAGAGTGGCTGAACCAGTTTGCAATCCCACCAACAGTGAATGAGGATGGCCTATGACTCACATGCTCCTCGAGTATTTACTGTTTTGTTGATCTATGCCGTTATGACTGGAATAAGAGGAAATCTCACAGTTGTTCTGATTTCCATTCCCTAATCACTAGGGATGCTGAATATTTTCTGAGGTATTTCTTAGCCATTTTTATTCTTCTCATGAGAACTTTCTATTTAGGTCACTGACACATTTTTCAAATGTGTCTCTTTTTCTCATTCTTTGTCTTTGGAGTTCTTTATAGATTCTGAATATTAATCCCATGTCATATGTATAGCTCTGAGAAATTGTTTCCTCTTCAGCTGACTGATTGTTTCTTTAATTGTGCAGAAGCTTTTTAGTTTTAGGAAGTCCCACTTGTGAATTGTTGGCCTTAATCCCTGAGCAAATGGAGTTCTATTCAGAAATTCCTTTCCTATGCCCGTATCCTTTAAGGTACTGCCTATGTTTCCTTCTAGCACTTTCAGTATTTCAAGTTTTGTATTTAGATCTTTGATCATTTGGTGTTTGTTTTTGTACAAGGTGATAGACACAAATCCGACTTCATCCTTCTGCTTGTGGAAATCCAGTTTCCCAGCACCATTTGTTGAAGATGCCTTTCATTTCTCTGGCATAGGTTTTTGGCATTTTTGTCAAATATTAAATGGCTGGAGTTGTATGGTTTCGTGTTGCCCCCCAAAAGTTTTTGTTTTAAATTCTTTTAAAAGCAGGAAAAAAAAGCTGAGCACATAACAATGAAACCAAATTGTATTTATTTTTATAACAACACGATTGTAAAATATAGCTGTCCATATTTATATGAGGGTGGTTCACAGAGATAAAATGTGCAGAGGTCACAAATCTAATGTTATGGCAGTTTGAACCTGGGCTTCAATAAGCCATGCTCTATCATAACCCTACAACCTTTAAGAAGGAGATACACAATCTGATATCAAGGAGATAAGAGATCACATCAGGCAAATAGAACCTTCCAGATAAGACCTCCTCAAACATTTTGACTGAAAACAGTCAAAATCAGCAAAGCCACATAGCCAATCCATAACTGTCAATACCACAGAAGTGAGTATTGTAGAACACTGTGGTGGATTGAAAGAAAGCGGCCCCCAAGGGAAGTGGCACTATTAGGAGGTATTACTATTAGGAGTGGCACTGTTAGGTCTTGTTGGAGGAAGTGTGCCACTGTGGGGAAGGGCTTTGAGGTCTCATATATGTCCAAGCCAGGTCTAGTGAGACAGAACACTTCCTCTTGCCTGCAAGCCAACATGTAGGACGACACTTGGCTACATCCCCAGCACCATGTTTACCTACATGCCACCATGTGGCACCATGATGATAATGGACTAAACCTCTGAAAATGTCAGCCACCCCAACTAAATGTTTTCCTTTTATAACAGTTGCCATGGTCATGGTGTCTCTTCACTGCAATAAAAATCCTAAGACAAACACCATCCTCAAAATAGAACCGAGATCATCTTCATTAAGTAGATTGTGCCTGGTTGTAAAAGGCTATCATACTGGGGCTGGTGACTGCTGATCTTAAGAGCAAAAGGCACTGCACACTACTTAAAAGTCCAGCCCCTCCACTCAGCCATTTGTACATAGTTTTGCTCTAAATGCATGTGGCTTTGGGGTCTCAGAATATACTGGAGTACATAGACTAGAGAAGGTAACAGAGGAGTTCCATCTATGAAGTTATAAAGGAAACATCAATGCTAGGTGATAACTTTCTGATTCAGCTGCTTTGTGGGGGGTTGCCTTTGCTTCTGTGACACCTCACTCATTTCCTGTAAGTCCAATGAACACATTGGGTTAAATTTTAGGGGACTCATTGATTTGTCATTGGGAACTTATGAGAAGGAGGTAGGAGTTGTTTATTTATCCACAAGGAAGGAATTCTCACAATGCTGAGCCTACCCAGGACCAGAGGGACCAGCCTGTTGACTGGACTCATGAGCACTAATACAATCTTTTGGTCTTAAATTATTGAGTTTGGAGGTGGTTTGTAATTCAGCCATAATAAACTGATACAGGCAGTGAATGGAAAGAAAAATTTCTGGCATGAAACTAAAGCAGAAAAAGAAAAATTCTGCAATTAGGAGCATGGACGATTAAATACCTCTATTTTGGTGTTCCACGTGGGAGCTATAGAGGATAGGTACTGAAGTAATGATGGCTATAATGTTTGGAATGGATGAAGAATGGTTGTAGACTTAACATGAGCATTAAATCCCCCAAAGTAGTACAGAAGAAATTATTCTCTAAATGCATTCTAATGAAAGAATAAAATGTCAAAAACAAAACACAGAACATACAGGAAGCAAAGGAATATTAATAAAAACAAAATAAGTAAGAAAGCTATGGCAAGTCACATAATGCCTTATGTAACAACTATAGAAAAGTAATTGCCAGATAAATTCTATCAGTTCCTTTAATCTCCTCTGACCAGGTGACCTGAAAATATTTTGTCTTCCTTCTTATTTTCTATGTCACTATTTGAGTACCAAGTTTTCCTTTTTGATTAGGCATTTTTCTTCTGTTTTTTCCTTTTATTGAAAATAGATTTTTTTCATATAATATATCCTGATTGTTTCCCCTCCCTCTACTTCTCCCAGTTCTTCTCACCTCGTCTCCCATCTGGATCTAACCCCTTTCTGTGTCTTATTAGAAAATAAACAAGGCTTCTAAGGGATAATAATAAAATAAAACATACATAATGCAATAAGATAAAGCAAAAACACATCACAATATGGCAAAACAAAGAAAGAGAAGGAAAAGAGCCCAAGGAGAGACAAAAACAACAACAACAACAAAAAAGATGTAGACTCACAAACCCAGTCATTCACATGCTCAGGAATCCCATAAAACACTAAACTGGAAAGCATAATGTAAATGTGAAGGACCTATAGAGTAAAAAGAGAGAATGAATAAATAATAAATAAATACATATACCAATAAACAAAATAAAAATATTTTTTAATATTGAAAAAAAGGCATGACACATTATGAAACAAGGAACCTCCGAAGATGCCATTGATTTTCTTTTCTTCTGGCCATCTACTCAGTCATGGCAGTCACTGTGGTGGTCAGTTGTATGTCCACTGTGATGGTCAGCCATGGTGGTCAGTTGTAGTGGCCACTGTGGTAGTCATGGAGGCCATGGTGGTAGTCACTTGTAGTGTACACTGCTCACTATGGTGGTCAGTTGTAATGTTGACCTTGTTGGTTGTCATAGTTGCTATTGCTTTCATAATTGATGTGGTCAGGATTAGTGGTCACTATCTTAGTATTGTGGAGGTCAGTTATGTATTCACTGTGGTGGTCAGTCATAGTGGTCACTGTGAAGTCAGCCATGGTGCTCACTGTGGTGGTCACTGTGGTGGTCAGCTGTAATGTTCATTGTGATAGTCAGGCATTATGGTCATTCTTGTGTGACCAGTTGTGGTGTTCACTATGATGTTCAATCATGTGGTCACTGTGTTTGTCATTGCTGATGTCAGCAGTAGTGGTTACTGTCATGGTCACTGTGGTGGTCAAAACTAGTACCATCTGGGTGATTCTTGCACTATCAAGTTGAGCTGCCAGCATAAGGTACAGCTTTGGCCAATTCTGGAACACAGCTTCTATGTGCTGGCTCTTGGGAAACACTTTCCAGAAGATTTCACCTCAGTGATCCTGGATTCTTCTTAGTCATAGCTGATCAGCATCCATTGTGCCAGAAAAGCAAAGATTCTACTTTAGTGGTTCTGTTCTCTTGTTAATCACAGCTGACTCTTTAGCTCCAGCTGACCAGACACCACAAATTCTTCACAAAAAGGCCCAGTAGAATCTTTGCTTCCCTCTGAAATGTCACAAGCCAGGACTTCATCATCTGCACTGCTCTTAACATTATTATCTTCCAAGCTCCTACAGAACAGCTCACTGAGCTCTCAACACTCAATGACTTTTCTACACCAAAGTTCCAAAGACCTTCCACAATCTTTGCCAAAACAACATGGTCATGTCTGTCACAGAAATACCCCACTACCCCAGTACCAATTTGTCTTGCTTAGATTTTTTTTATTGTTACAACGAAACACCATGACCAAAAAGCAAGTTGAGGAGAAAAGGGTTTATTTGGCTTACACTTCCACATTGTAGTCCATCACAGAAGGAAGCCAGGACAGCAACTCAAACAGGGCAGGAACCTGAAGACAGGAGCTGATGCAAAGGCCCATGGAAGAATGCTGCTTCCTGGCTTGCTCATCTTGATTTGCTCAACCTGTTTTCTAATAGAACCAAGGATGACCAACTCAGGCATAGCACCACCTGCAACAGGCTGAGCCCCTCCCCCATCAATCACTACTTAAGAAAATGCCCTTCATCTGGGTCTTATGGAAGCATTTTCTCCTTTCAGATGACTCTAGCTTATGTCAAGTTGACATAAAACTAGTCAGGACAATGGGAAACGTAAGCACATGTCTTATTTGAATTAAATCATCTTTCCCACACTTTGACAGCCAGGAAGTTGAGAATCGAAAGCCCTCAAAACTTCTCACACCAATAAAAAAGATCCTGAAATTCATGTGGAACCACTCAAGATAGCCAAATCAGTCCTGGGTGGAAGAAAAGCGTCACTGGGGTGACTACTACTACAGATTTCAAGATATATTTCAGAGTTATACTGATAAAAACAATATGATATTGTCACAAAAATAGACATGAAGACCAACTGAGCAAAATAGAAAACCACAATATGGAATGCATACAACTCCAGCTATCTGACATTTAACAAAGATGCCAAAAGCACACAGTGAAGAAAAGACAGCATCTTCCACAAACAACGCTGGGGAAACTACATGGCCACACGCAGGAAAAACAACTAAAATAGGCCCTGTAACTGTCTTTTCACATGAAAGTAACTTCAAACGGGTCTTCAACTTCACTACGAAATGATAAACACCGAAAGTCCCAGAAGAAAACATAGTCAGTACCCTACAGGATATAGGTGTAGGAATGAGGTTTCTGAATAGGACTCCATTTACATAGAAATTAAGGTCCACAGTTCACAAGTAAGACTTCACAAGGCTAGAAAGCTTCTGTACAGCAAAGGAAACAACCAACTAAGTGAAGAGCAAGCCTACAGAATTGGAGGGAATCTATAGTGTCTAGAATCTATGATGAACTCCAAAAAAACAGAGACACATAACCAATAAACAAAGAACCCAATTAAAAATGGGCTAAGGAACCTTACAGAGAACTTGCAAAAGAGGAAATAAAAATGGCTAAGGAATATCTCAAACAGTGTTGATCACCCTAACCAATTAGAGAAATACAAATTAAAACTACCTTGAGATTTAATATTGCCCTAGTAAGGAGGGTGAAGAGAAAGAACACAACTGAAAACAAATGCTGGTGAGGTTTGGGGAGAAAGGAGAACCTCATTCACTTTCGGTGTGACTGCAAACTGATAGAGCCACTCTAGAGAATTCTCAAAAAGCAAGAAGTAAATCTACCATGTGATCCAGGTACACCACTTCTTAGCATATGCCCAAAGGACTCAACATCCTACTCCACAAATACTTGCTCAGTCACGTTCATTGCTGATCTGTTCACAATGGCTAGAAAATGGAAACAACCCAAATGTCCTTCAACTGATGAATGGATTGGATACTTAAATACAGCACATATACACAATGTAATTCTATTCAGCTGTAAAAGCACATGATTCATGAAATTTGCAGAAAAAAAAACTATGGAGCTAGAAATTAGTATATCAAGTGAGGTAACCCAGGCTTAGAAAAACAAAAACTGCTGCTTCTCTGCGACTTGTGGCCCCCAGCTCTGAATATTTAGATGTGAGTATATAATTTGCAGTAGCTGTAGAAACCAGGTGTCTTCGTGACAGTTACTATTGCTGTGCTGAAACACCATAACAAAAAGCAACTTGGGGAGGAAAGGGTTTATTTCACTCATAGTTCCATATAATAGTTATCATCAAAAGCAGTGAGGGTAGACACTCACATAGGACAGGAACATGGAGGCAGGAGCTGATGCAGCATCATGGAGGGGTGCTGCTTACTGATTTGCTTCTCATGGCTCAGTCGCTTTGTTATATAATCCAAGACCATCAAGCCAGGGATGGCACTGCCCACAATGGACTGGGTCTGCCTCCACTAATCACTAAGAAAATGCCTTACAGTTGGATCTTATGGAGGTATTTTCTCAATTGATGCTTCCTCCTCTCTGATGACTCTAGCTGTATCAGGTTGACATAAAATTAGCCAATATAACAGGAAAGTAAAATGGAACCATGGAGATGGTGGGGAAAAGAAAGTCCAGAAAGGAGGATAGTAGGACATGCGTACTATAAAGGGGAAAATCAGAAAATAAGGGATGGTCATTAGCAAGGGGAAAGGTGGAAGGGAAGCAGAGAGACAGACATAAACTATCTAACAAAATCTCCAGTATGAGGCATGAGAAACCTCGTTCCTGAGTTGTTGATCAGGGGAGTCTGAGAGACTCCCTGAAAATACAGGCTATTGTCATTGTCTTTGGTTACCTCGGAGAATTTGAAGGTAAGGCCCTGTTGCAGCAGACACCACACAGAACGTGGAGGAATGAAACTGGAAATGACGTAGAAGGCTCCTCCCTGAGGAAAGACTCTCATAGTGTTGAGATATATTGTGCAAGCTGCTAAGGGAAAGAATCAATTGGTAGTTCTGTCCATCTGTAAAGCCTATGGATCACAAAAATGACTAATAAGATATTAAGAATGGTGCAATGGTGGCATTTTTATCTTGGGGGCAACCAACAGCTGTCTAATTGGACTCCAATAAGAATTCATGCCTGGTACTATTAACCTAGCTGACTACTCTTGAATGAAAATGTCATAGATGAAAGAAAAGAGCCTTCTACTTCAATTTTCATAAACCAATATAATCTCTAATTGCATCCTAAATACTTATCCGTCTGCCCACAGATAAGTGTAGTTCCATTCCTCATCAATGAAGCTTCCTTTTGTAACAGATGGAGACAATTAGGATATCTACAACTGGTCCAAGGTATAGAATAAGTTATTGAGGGTGCTCAACACCAGTGATGCATCTTCAGTGCAGCCCCTACACCTAAGGCTCAGGAAAAATTGCTGAATGGCGGAGGGGGCTAAACAGAAAAGGTTGGAAGTGCCAGAGGTCCATGACTTCTGCTGTTAGCTAATGTCCCCAGATATTTTTGGTTGCCTGAACAAGACCAAAATAATGACAACACCAGTTGATATGCCAATATAGACAGCAGAAATTCCACATGGTCTCATCCCTAGATGAAGAGCTCTCAGTGCAATGCCCATCGAGAGAGAAATATCCATTTTCCTTCTACATAGGTTTTACAATCCCAAGTGTCCATCCCTGGACACATGTACATATGAGCAAAACTAAATGGATACAGTAGATTATATATACATGTGCACATACAAATGCACACATGTGTACATATATATGCACACATATCGTACATGTATATGTGCACATGTATATGAAAAAAACAATAATAAATAACTAAAAATATTAAACAAAGAATAATAAACCAAGAATAATGAACTTGATTATAGCCAGAAATTTCTTTGGTCCCACCCGGTCTGTGCTCCTGCAGCTGCTTATAAAGTAATCACTCAGAGGCTTATATTAATTACAAACTATATGGCCTATGGCTTCAGCTTCAGGCTAGCTAATGCTTTGATCATGAACTAACCCATTCCTATTAATCTATACGCTGCCGCATGGCCATGGTGTTACCAGTCTACTAGCATCTTGTTGCTCCTTTAGTAGCAGCCTGTTGTCTCTTCCGACTCGCCCTTCTTCTCTCTGTATCTCTGCTTGGATTTCCCCCCTGGCTGTAAGCTTTCTCGCTGAGGGCAAAACAGCTTTATTTATTAACCAATAGGAGCCGTACAAAAAAACAGCATACAAAAAGATATCCCCACAGCACTTCGCCTTTTATGTCTAATCAAAAAGGAAGGTTTTAACTTTAACATAGCAAAGTTATATATAACAAAACAGTTATCAAGCAAGAATTACAGTTACAATGCTTGAGAGAGGAGGTAGGGGGCAAATTGGAGGGGGGAGAAGGGAGAGGGAAGACCACCAGCGATGGAGATGCACAGTACATACAAGAAGTTCTCAAAAGAATTATAATAAGAAAGCAAAAAAAAAAAGTCCAAAGAAGAAAGATAGTTTTAATATCATTTTTAAAAAAGCTCAATCACATGGGCAAACTTTTCTTACAACTATCCCTTAACTCCCCTTTGGGAAATCTGTGGACTAAGCAAATTTACCCACCAAAAACTTAGGGCCATTTTACAAATAGCTGCAAATCATCAGATTCAAAAATGATATGACAATGAGAGATTTAGAAGTAGCTATCCAAGGCTCTCAGCCCCACAAGTGCAGCACGAATCTGAAATGGTCTTATTAATGAAAACAAACCCGGAGCCAGGTATTGGGGTGAACCCCGAGAGATCAGAGAAACAGGACCAGCCACAGCCAACCTCATCTCGCCAATTCCTCAACTGATCTTATTTCCTCAAACTGGAAGCCTCTGTGTCCTCATGTGAATGAATCTCAGCTGAACTGCTGCTGAAAGCCTAAAAGCCTAACCGCTTCTAGTTCCTTGTCCTCACACCTTAAAATACCTTTCTGCTTCCTGCCATAGCTTCCTGGGATTAAAGGCATGTGTCTTTCCCAAGCAAGACATGAGATCTCAAGTGCTGGGATTAAAGGTGTGTGTCACCGTACCTGGTTGTTTCCAGTGTGGCTTTGAGCTCACAGAGATCCGGATGGATCTCTGCCTCCAGAAAGCTAGGATCAAAGGTGTGTGTGCCATCATTTTCTGGCCTCTATGTCTCTCTAGTGGCTGTTCTGTTTTCTGACCCCAGGTAAGTTTATTAAGGTGCACAATATATTGGGGGACACAATATCACCACACACAAGTATCTAAACTAATTCAACAGTATAACATGCTCACCACATAAGCACAGAACAGAGAAATCTCAAATCAAACCTACTGAATCCTATAACAAGCAGTAGTACTTGATATTCTACTTTCTAGGAAGGGAGCATAATAAAGCAAGAAAATGAGAAAATGTTGAAAGATCCATCATATCAGTGAAGCTAATTTCTAAACAGTACTAGGTAGGAAGACACATTGCCCCAGGCTCCCAGGCTTATACCATGACATTTCATTATTTTAAACCCACAAGTTTCAAAGGTGTTGGGGTGATGTGCTTATCTCAGGGCTTTGAATAATAGTTTTGAGTCAAAGGGGGTTTTCCAAGTTAGCCACAGCTGACCACAAAAGACAAGCCAATGAGCTTCTTAGCTACATTGTCTGAGGCTTGATGTTCTCACTTATAGAGGTTTTTACTGTATTTTGGGCACCCTAGGCTCTTTATTAACCACATACTCACTGAAACAAAACTGAAGTTTGCCAATGCTTCTATTGCGCAAGTTCTTCTAATGGAAACTGCATAGCTTGATGATTCACCTCTTACTTACTAAATGTAGATGCAAAGAGCTGAAATGGAGTGCCCGGATCAACTGAATGATCATTTTCCTGAAATATTAAGGATGAAGTGCTCTTAAAACAGACACAAGCATTACCCCCTTTAACATACATCGTATCTGTTAAACGCTGAGAATATCACTTGTACATTTTTGTTTACATTCAAGCAAAATGTAACATGGGTAATTTTTATTGGTTACCCAGTGAATTTCATAAGGATGCTTCATAAAATTATATAATACATTGTGGACTTGTCTCCCCAGTGTCCCTCATGCCCTCCTCTCTCTTCCCAGCCTCCTGTTAGTCACCTTCATTTCCCCAAACAACTGTGATTCTATTTTCATAGTAGAGGTAATTTGTCTTCTCTTTTCTATAATTTTAAACTCTGGGTACCCTTTCTACCTTCCATTTGAAAAATTACATGTTATTAGATATTCCACCAGAGACAAAATGTTCTTCTTTTTCTTGCCTCTGTGACTGTGTGTCACACTACCATTTAAGCCCCAGGTACACTTCAGAAAGCCTAGGTCTATTCCTTAGTCATAGTTCTAAATAACAAAAAACTTCCTTTTAGTCCAAGAAGCTTTTTCCTGTCATATTTTTCTCTTTTCTCAAAGATGAGCAGAACAGACTGAGGAAACTGTGCTTCCTGCATTTCTGAGTTCATAGTGTTAGTGTTATCTGTTTCCAGGGACATTTATAACAATACTTATATTGGAAGAGCAACTTGAATACTTATAATCTAATAAAGATCTGGAAGAAAAATTCAACACACACACACACACACACACACACCTTTCTCTCTCAGTATTACTTTAAAAGATTCAGAAGCCAGTATTTAAATTAGGAGATACGGGTTTTAAGCTGATAATCTATCTAACCTTGGATGTAGAAACCACATATACCTGCAACTGTGTTACTTGGTCAGCATAATAAGAGTAGGAAGAAACAGGCTGTAGCTATAAACCACAAAGAACTCCATGATGAGAATAAAGCTCAAGATAAATATCAAAAAAAGACCTGCAGGGTCAAGAAGTTATACAAAAGAGACATTATTGATTTCATGGAAATATGAATAAAAAGTATCTACTAATTAGATCTACAAATTCCTCTATATTCTGTTTAGGGGATCCTAATCTAGGCTTTCAGCATATCTCCCCACAAGTACTTCAATGCCGCTTGAATGATCTCCTTTCTTCTTCCAAGGCTCCAAACTTCCTAACTGTTATGATGACTTGAGATAGTCTCCTCCCTTAGGAGCTTTAGTGGCTTCTTATTGTCATTAAGATAAACTCAGTCTACCACTGACAAATCCAGGGAAATTTATATTTTGCTCCCTACTGACTGGTGCCCATGGTATGGGAAGGTACTCTGCACTACCAGAAGAGAAAGGTGAACACTAGCCCAGCTACACGCCTTTCGGTCTACACTGGTGACCTGCCTGCAAGATATACTGGTGCAATAGTGGCACAGAAGTTGTAAGAGTAACCAACAACTATCCAATTGGAATTACGGCCCACTCCATGAGATGGAACCCATGCCTGACACTGCCCAGGTGCCCAAGAACCTGAGACTAGATAGACCATGGACCTAGGGACAAAAATAAATACCATTGTTCTGTTAAAGGAAGATAGCAAATAAAATGACTCCTAATGACATTTTGCTATACTGATAGGTTAGTGGCTTGACCATCCAATCATCAGAGAAGCTTTCACCTACAGTAGATGGAAACAAATTCAGAGACACAAAACTGGACAATGTGCAGAGAGTGAGAGACCCTGAAACACTCAGTCATAAATAGGATATCTCCATCAAATCCTTCACCTCAGAGATCAGGGAACTCTTCAGAAGGTAGAAAAATTAGAGTGGATTCAGCTACACAACTGTCTTGCTATGCAGGAGGCCTAGTTCAGTCCCAGGCATGCTCCACAGCTGTTGATCTAAATTTCATGAATTCCCACAAGTTTGGTTTGGTTGTCTCTGTAGATTTTCTCATCATGATCTTGATGCCCTAACTCATAGAACCCCTTTTTTCTATCTTCGACTGGACTCCTGGAGCTCAGCCTGGTGTTTGGCTGTGGATCTCTGCATCTGTTTCCATCGGTTACTGGAGAAAGGCTCTATGAAGACAGTTGGTATTCACCGATCTGATTATGGGAGTTAGCCATTTCAGGCACCCTTTCCACTATTGCTAGTAGTCTAAGCTGGGGTCATCCTTGGTGATTCCTGGTAACTTTCCTAGCACCCAGTTTCTCCCTATCCCCATTATGATCTCCCTATCTCTCTCTATCAAGGTATCTCTTTCATTGCTCTCCCACTCCATCCCTGTTCCAGCTCAACCATCCTGTTCCCTTATGTTCTCATCTCCCACCCCCTACCCTCCATTGCCCACCTCTCATCCCCGGTTTACTCATGGAGATCTCATCTATTTCCCCTTCCCAGGGCAATCCATGCATCCCTCCTAGGGTTCTCCTTGTTAGCTAGCTTCTCTGGAGCTCTGGGTTGTAATCTGGTTATCCTTTACTTTACATCTAGCATCCACTTATGAGTGAGCATGTGTTCTTGTGGTATGGCCTGTGGAGCCTGCATGGGACTAGACTAGGCTCTCTGCATAGCGAGACAGTTGTGTAGCTTGAGCTCTTAAGGGGCCCCCTGACAGTATGATCAGAATCCATCTCCGGTGCATGAGCAGGCTTTTTGGAGCCCACTATCTATGATGAGACACCTCAAACAGCCTTGAGACAGGGGGAAGAGCTTGGACCTGCCTCTAATAAATGTACTTTCCCATGGAGGCCTTACCTTCTTGTAGGAGGGAATGGGGGATGGGTTGGAAGGAGGAGGCTGGAGAAGTGGGGGGAGGGAAGAGGAGAATTTTTGGTTGGTATGTAAAATGAATAAAAAAATTTCTTAATAAAAAAGAAAGATTGGAGTGGAGCCAGTGAAGATAAAAGACACAGAGGAAATAAGAATTTCTGAACACAACAGGACTGACACACGTGAACTCACAGAGACTGTGGCAGCATGCACAGAACCTGCATATGTTTAAGTCATGTAGGTCCCCAGTGCTAAGAGGGGAAGTGGACACAAGCCCCCATCCCTAACCCAGAAGCTATCTCCAACTGATAAACACTCACAAATGAAAAATTAGTTTCACTGGGTATACAAGCCACACTTACAGGCAGTCTCCAACACAAAGCTAACTCTTAAATGATAATTTTTGGAGGGTTCTTCTTTGGGCATCCTGTTTTCACCTTACAGATCTTTTGCCTATATATTGTGTTTTCTGGTTTGTTTTTATGGATTTTCTGGGTGTGTGAATATGTGTGTGCATCTGCATCTGTATGTCTTGTGGTTTGGGTTTTTTTTTTTTTTGGGTTTTTTTTTTTTTTTTTTTTGGTTTTTCGAGACAGGGTTTCTCTGTGTAGCTTTGTGCCTTTCTTGGAACTCACTTGGTAGCCCAGGCTGGCCTTGAACTCACAGAGATCCGCCTGGCTCTGCCTCCCGAGTGCTGGGATTAAAGGCATGTGCCACCACTGCCTAGCCCTTGGGTTTTTTGGTTTTTTTTTTTTTTTTTGGCTTTTTTTCTGTTTGTTTTATCCAATTCTTGTTTGTTTGTTTTTATTATTATCATCACCATTTTAGATACCTGTCTGTTATTCCAACAAGAGAGACAGACAGGATGTGGATTTGGGTGGGTTGAGGAGGTGGGAGAATCTGGGAAGAGTTAGGGGAGGGGAAACCATAATCAGAATACACTGGATGGAAACAATCAGTTTCTACAACAGTTATTTTCTCAACCCATGAAACAAGGAGTAGAGCACCGTAGCTTTTGCATGTTAAAGTATAGTAATCTTGTTCACAGTAGGAAACACAGAACAGGTGAAATAGCTCGGTGGGTAAATACTATTGCCTTTACCCGGGATCCACATGGTAGAGAGAACTAGCTCCTGGGGGTTATACTGACATCTACCCATGAATGCTCACATACACACACACACACACACACACACACACACACACACACAGAGAGAGAGAGAGAGAGAGAGAGAGAGAGACACAGAGACACAGAGAGAGAGAGACAGAGAGAACAAATAACAATTTAAAGGAAAGCATTTAATTGTTTAGTAAGTGGAAAGGGTATACATGTAGAAGAAAATGAATGCAATGGAATTTGGGAATCTTATATCATAGTGCAATCATCTGAGATTTCATTGGCTGTAATTGAAATTCATAACTTGTTAAATATTACTCTTTCTGAGCTTGTTTAATTCAAATAAAATGCTGGATTTGAAATATATTTATTGAAATTCATACTAAATCTCTATTACTGGATAACCTCTAAGTAACCATTAATAAAATACTAGAAATGTCATAGATACTTGCAGATTTATAGAACTAATTGGAATTTGGAAAGAATGTCTTTTTATTTGTTTAAATAACACTTCATTACATTCCAAAAGGAAAATGTCATAAGACATAAAATACTGTAAAAAGAAAGATGTTTCTGTCTTTACCAGTGTTATCATATCCTAATTGTGTTAAACTGGAAACAATAGACTTCATCTCAGAAAACAAGGATTTACGGCGGTGTCTGATATGACTGGGCTGTTACCAGAGCAGAAAGAATTCTAAAACATGGAAGAACTTGGGAGTGAGGCCAAGAAAGGCCGTTGTTTGTTACACGAGATCGAACCAGATCAACAAACATGAAATCACCTACCCAGAACAGAAAGAAATGGCATAGCTGAAATTTTGAAATAAGCCAGTGATACTCAATATTTACAAATGGCTATGCATGAAAGAACTCACTTGAATGTTTTCCTGTTACATATTCAGAAGCACACATACATAGTAAGTGGTGACATTTACTTTCATTTCTATTTCTCTTTTACTTCTTCATAATATCCTGAAGAAAATTGGAGGCCAAATACATGAAATCAAACATAATATAAGTAAGGAAGTGATAAGTTCAACCCTAGAGGGAGGACCTCACAAATTGATGTTTGGGCTCTGAGAATTTTAGTGGTTTTTCAGTACAATGTGATGATTATCATATTCACAATGCTGACAAGATAATATCTAGCCAAGTTGTAGAGATCAAGCTATACGCTGGTATGAGTTACTCTGTATTGAGTCAAGGGTGGCATTCAGGCTGTGCCTTGCCCTGAGTGACTCCATTTTACAAAATAACAGCCAGCTCCACTGTGAGTGCTAATGCCGTATCAGAATGATTCTGCGTCTCCTTTATACACACAGACAGCTACCTCCTGTCCAGTACAAACCATGAGGCATAGGCTGATAAACTTCTTCATAGAAGTGCAACTCATGAACATATAAAAGTAGAGGGAACAGTCGTATCAAAACTACTTAGAAAACCCAGTCCCGTGAACTTGTCAAATACAAATCAACGAAAGATATAATGCCCATACATGCATGTGCATTGAGATCACTTGGTAAATTGTAAACAATAAATTGTGAATTTGCTATTTGTGGTGGTTTGAAAGAAAATGGCCCCCAAAGGGAGTGGCACTATTAGGAGGTATGGCCATGTGGAGTAGGTGTGGTCTTGTTGGAGGAAGTGTGTCACTGTAGGGATGGGCTTTGAGGTCTCTTTTGCTCAAGCTTCACTCAGGGTGACACTGAGTCTACTTCCTGTTGCCTGTGTATCAACATGTAGCAGCCCCTTCTCCAGCACCATGTTTGCCTGCACACCACCATGTCCCATCATGATGAAAATGGACTAAATCTCCGACACTGTGAGTGAGCCACACCAATTAAATGTTTTCCTTTGTAAGAGCTGCTGTGTGGTCATGGTGTCTCTTCACAACAATAGAAACCTGAGCTAAGACACTGTTATTCAGTAGGTGCCAACATGATAGAAAGCACAAATGTATCATCTCTGTTCCTGACACACCATGCTCATTATAAGCAATGATGCAGAGAGACTACCAAGCTAGACTGCTCTTTGGATAGAAATAAAAATTTATTGGAGATCAAACTGCAAGGTTGTCTGGAGGGGTGGGTGGGTGGGGGACAGAGAGAAAAGCAAAATGGCAGAAAAGCAAGCAGATTTTATATGACAGTCAACAGGATGGGAATCTGAACTGATAAAGGCTGTCCAGACTGACCTGGAACTAGGCACCCTTGCCCAAGGTAGTTGATGTTTGGCAAAAGGTTAAGGAAGGTCCCTGTAGGATTAAGGGTGGTTCCTTACATACAGGAACCCACCTTAGGAGATCTGCTTTTCAGGTAAACAGAAACCCACCTTAGGCTTATTTAATCTGATAATAATCTTCTTGCTTGCCTGACCAAAGTCTTTCCGTTTAGGACAATGTCACCAGCACTGACATGGAGAGGGCAGGAACTTTGAGCCTAAGACATATGATTTAAGTTCTCAGGAGAGCCGGGCAGTGGTGGCGCACGCCTTTAATCCCAGCACTCGGGAGGCAGAGCCAGGCGGATCTCTGTGAGTTCGAGGCCAGCCTGGGCTACCAAGTGAGTTCCAGTAAAGGCACAAAGCTACACAGAGAAACCCTGTCTCGGAAAACCAAAAAAAAAAAAAAAAAAAAAAAAAAAAAAGTTCTCAGGAGAATTCTTTCCAATAGAGTCAGTGCTGAGTGATGTGTGTTCATCACCCTGTGTCTGTAGGACCATTGCAGCAGAAACTTGCAATATTAACATAAATTCAATTTCAAATGAATCTGATGGTTTTCTTTCTTTGCTGATGTCCCAATGGACGTTAAGACACACTAATGGAGAATAATACTCATTTTGCCAAAGAACATGTTAAATCACCATCTGTTGCTTTAGTGGAGAGCTGGGCCTTTCGTTTTCACTTTCTCTCTGTATATTTTCTGCCTGACTCATGATTTGTCTTCCTGTGCTGCCTGTCTTCGGGCTGTGACCCTGTCTCTGTGGCCACCATAGATGTTTACTCTACTTCAGTTTATCATCTTCGACTTCTGCTCTCTTTTGTGACCTCCATGTCATCCTTTCTTCATTTCACCTCTGTCTCAGCTGCCCTCCATCTATCTGTAGGAGCCTAAGGTCAAAGAAGGGGTCAGCTGACTGGGTTGAAATGTAAAATCTAAGGAGAAGGCAGGGACCAGTGTAAACTAGACTGCCAAGCAGCGCACTTCCTGCAGAAAACTGAACTTCCACTGTGTGGCTCATGACTTGGTTCCTCATTGGACATTCCCACACATTTCTGTATAGGTAGACTGAATCTCTTAAAGTTGATGAAACTGTCAAGACACCTCAGATTCTCTACGATGGGAAAGTCCAGCCACCATCCTTAACCAGTAACTTCACTTGCTTCTGTATCTACTCTTCGAAAGCACAAGAGAATTGTACTTTGTATTTTCTATGACTACCAGAAAAGTTATCAAAAGTTTAACAGCTTTGACAACGTTATTTGCTCTCCCATAAATTTTAATTCTAGAAGGCCAACAATACAGGTGCCCTCATCTACACTCCCCCGAGGTGCTGTAAATCATGTTTCCATGCTCACTGAGTTGCTGGCAGTATCCAGCCCCTATAGTTTTTAGATGGAGGCCCCATACCCTGCAGGCTTTCAGTTCTTCTTCTCTGCCTTCAGACTCTAAAGTCTGTCTTTATTTCTCACTCTTGGGGTTGCTTATCTCAAAGCTAGAATCTACACCCCAATTCTTTCTGTGCTTATAATACCTTATCTCCCTCTATCATATATCTCTTTCCTGTCTTTGCTGGAGTGTTTTCGGCTTTGAAGGATTTATGTGATTAGAGTGGCTCACTGGCATAATACAAAATAATCTACTTAAACATCTTTCTAGTAACTTAAGTTACAACTGCAAGGCCTTTTAAAAAAATATATTAAGTAGTGGTCTCTGGGATTAGGGCATAGGCACCTTTAGAGATAGATATTCAGCCTACGGTATGATGCTTAATCCTTGCTTCATTTAAAGCCTCTGTATAATGCTCATTTGGAGTTTTTCAAGCTGCTTGAACTCGCAAAGTACTTTTACTTGTTAAATCTTTACTTTTTCTTTTTAAATCCCAACCAAACTATGTCTCAAAATGGTTACCCATCTGCCAAAGAAGTCAAAATGTACTTTGCTTGAGTTCCGATGAGGAATACTACCATCTCTCAGTAGCCTTTGTTGTACAAGTTAAATATTCACTAGGACACCTGTCTCCTCTTCCTTCCTCAATCACTAGCCTGGCTCTCTTGTGAGAAGTTTGAGAAAGCCACATATGTTAAAATTGTCTAAGCAACTATTTTCACACAAAAGTCCATGTTTTTCCTTAGAACACTATTGCGTTATGAACCACAACAATGGCTGGCATAGCATGATAGCCCTAAGGGTACAACAGTGTCACTCATATCTTAGTGCTAACCAACAGCTCTCTAATTGGACTTAAAGTGTGTTACAACATGATGTTGTAACTAGAAACGTGAGCCTGGCCCTAGAAACCTGGGGCTAGTGAGGTCATGGATCTTAGAGGAGAACCTACTACTGCCATGTTACTAAATGGGCATGATTCTTAACTGCATTCTTAATATCTGTCCTTATGCCTGCATGTAAGTGTATCACTTAATTATCATCAAAGAAACATCCCTTTGCAGCAGAAGGAGACCACCACGGAAAGCCACAACCAGTCAAACTGTGAAGACCAAGTGATTGTGGGTTACACAGTCACACTTGATACATCTGAAACAGAATTCCTACACCTATGGCTCAGGAAACATCCTGGAAATGGGGGCATAATGATTTTAAGATCTAAAGGACCAGGAAACCTACTGTGAGATTGTGTCTTCTAGAAATGACAGGGAAACTATACCCATGCTACTTCAACAATATGACTGCCTAAACAAGACCTGGAAAAGGACAACACCAATAGGCACACTAACATAAATGGGGAAATCTCACAAGGCCCAATGCAGAGACAAAGAACTACAGGCAACTAAAGAATCCTGAAAACAGGAGACATAGTATTCTCCAGGGATGATCCCCTAATTGGTTATCTATTACCAAGTGGTCAGCCTTAAAATCATACACACACAAGCAACAGTAAATCAACTTAGTGGGTCAGCTTTATATATTGAAGGATATATTTTTCTTTAGTTGTTATTGTCACATGTATGTGTCATGTTACACACACACACACACACACACACACACACAAGGCACATGGAAGTAGGAAAGGACAGGGGGAAAGTAGTATAATTATATCTTAATTAAAAAAAGAACAATGTTACAAATTGCCATGAGCATGCTATAGCATAAACAAATACATTTTTGTCTTTAATATCATATTTTATTAAGCAACAATAAATTCACATGAGGTGTCAAGCCCATGTCTACCCAGGTCCGGAGTCATCCTCAATAAACAGTCGAAAGCTGCTTGTAAAATGGAGTCTTGTGGCACGGCACGGGGGAAGACCACTGTTTTATACAATGCAGACTAACTTAGAGCCAGGCACAGCTGATCTGAACATAAATATCAAGCTATATGTTCTAACAGTCCCACCCAAATACAGCTGGAAAAGAGGCATTCTAGTCTCTACGAGTTTGGGATTTACCTACAATCTCTCTTCTATAAAGTTATCAAATATCTGAAGAAATGTGTTCCATTTAGCCAACAAATCTAACTAACTTTCCCAAGGACTGATATTACAGGTCTGTGCCACCCTGCCTAGCACCTTTTAATTATTTTTAATGTCTAAATAACATGTTTTATTATCTATAAACACCACAGTATTTGTCTGTTCATCGGTTGATGAAAACTTAATATTTTTTAAATTTTTGTTTGTCAACAATGCTACAAAAAAAAAATCTGTGAGTGAAGATGTCCCTTGACATGCTAATTTCTTCTCCTTTAAATAAATGCCAAGTAGTTTCACTGATTTTTTAAACAAAATTTTCAAATACTGTTTTCCAGAATGGCTATAGAGACATTGTCAGCAATAAGGTGTCTGTATCCCCTTTAGTTCACATCAAAATCTTCACCAGCACGGGTTAGCTTTGGTGTTTGGTTAATAGTCATTCTTACTGGAGTGAAGTACCTTACTGGGTTCACCTTTTACTGATGATTACTGATGTTGAGCTTTTTTTTTTCATAGAGCTGTTGGCAATTTATAATATGTATGTGTATATTTGTATGTTTGCTCTAAGGTTTCTTGTTCCTGAATCAGGCTCTTACTATGTAGTAAAACCAGCCTCAAACTCATGATCCTTCTGCCTGAGTTTCCTAAGTGCTGCCTGCCATTATAGGCATGTGCCACCACAACTGGCTATTATGCTTCTAATTCATCTCACTAGAAAGAAATCCATCTCACTAGTAATGGCACACAGTGAAACAGCAGAGATGAACAACCTTACAGAAAAAAAAAATGGATCCAACATACATATACAGATTGTTCCATGTAACAGCTTAGTTTCATTAGTTCACAGAATACATGCTGGCCATGAAAAAGTCTTAATAAATTTTTTAAAGGATCCTTTAAAAAATTATCTTTTGGGCAAAAATAACATCATATTACATATTTTCATACTATAATTATATAGAAGCAGAAATCAATAGCAAGAGGAAATTTGCAAACTACAGGAATTTATGGAAGTTAAAAATTTTTGAACAATCAGTATGTTCCTGAAGAAATCAAATGGTAAAAATCTAAAATTGATCTTGAAATAAGTGGAAATGAAAAGCCTCTACCAAATTTATGGGACACAGAACGTAGCACTGCTGAGAAAGAAGCCCTTCATGGAAAAATCAGAATAAACAGCCTCATGGTGAGTGTAGTGAACTGAAAAAAGCAAATCTAACATCACAGAGAAGGAGGAGGGAGGGAAGGATGGAGGAAGGGGGGAAGAATGGGGGAAGGAACGGAGGAAGGGAGGGAAACAGACTAGAAAAGACACAAATGCACAAAGGATCAGTGGAACAAATAGTTGGATTTGGAAAAGATAAACAAAATTGGAAGAATTAAGGGATAAAAAAGAAAGCTGACTCAGATAAATAAAAGCAGAGATGAAAGAAGAGGATTCACAGCTGAACACAAAGGATTATTAGAGACTAGAATTAGAAACGACTTGTCAAGGAAGTGGAAAGATGAGAGAAGAAAGCGGTACATTTCTTATATGTGTAACCTATCAGAATTGAATCTTAGAGCATAGGAAACCTGAACAAAGAATTAACAAACTGAATTAATAATTTTAAAAAAATTCTCTCTCACCAATGAAAGTACAGGATGAGTGGCTTCACTGCTCTGTTTCACTGACTTTTGAAGAAATGACATGGATTCTTCTCAAACTCTTTCAAAGCAAAGAGTGAGAGGAAATACTCGAAATATAGTCTATGTGGCCAAGTTGTCCTGTTACCAAACCCAGCCCATAACAGATAAAAACTTTAGACTAATATTTCTGATAAACACATGCAAAAATAGTCAATAAAACACCAGAAAATCAACTTTGACAGCAAAAAGATTATACCTCTACTTCTTTGGGGTCAAGTGGGGTTTATCTCCAGTGGTAAACATCAGTGGTAAACATGCACAAATCAGCAGATGAGATAAAAAACATCCACAGAACAAACTGAAGCATGCATACACCAATGTGATCATCTCTAGGGTGTAGGGAAAGTATTGGATGAAACTCACCATCTGAACCTAATAGGAACCCTTAATGTGCACACATACCCCAGCTCTGCCACTAATAGTAAATAAAAACGGGAGGACTCTGTATGACTAACTCACACATACCCAATGTTCTGAAAAAAGAAAAGTTGAAACCACTTCTTATGTGATTGCAAACAAGACAATGCTTTCACCCATACTCAAGACAGTTCCAGAAGCTCCCACAGAAGCAGTAATACACAAGGAAGAAACAAAGACATTCAAAGAAGAAAGAAGGAAGCCAAATTATTACATAGAAAAATATGAAGCCTTTACCAAAGACAGCTAGACTTGATAAGCAAAGTCAGTAAGATTTCAGGATGAGAAACCAACATACAAAGTCAAGAGATTTCTTATACACCAGTAATGAAATTGCTAAAAAAGAAATGAAGAAAATCTCACTCGTAATAGTAAAAAAAAAAAAAAAAAAAAAAAAGATACCAAGGACTAAATTTAACAAAGAAACTGAATGATTTCTACAATAAAAACTATAAAGTACTGAGGAAATAAATTGCAGACGATGTGATGAATGAAAGGACCCCCTTGTTCATGAATTAGGATGATTAACATTGCTAAAATGGTCATATCACCCCATATTATCTCCAGACTTTGGAGTTTCTATCAAAATATAAATGACATTCTTTATAAGTTAGAAAAAAACCATGAAAGACATCAAGTAGCTAAGAGAATCCTGACTCTAAAATGTAGGGAAAATTTGAGACCCCCAAGTTATAAAACTGACCGAAGAAAAGTGGTGCTTCAGGACATTCATTGATCTGGGCAAGACGCTTGGGATGGGACCTCAAAGACACAGGCAACAATTGTTATTATTAAGATGTTTACATTTGAGTGCCTTCTAGATTAACTTTTAAAGTCCAAAATGGACTATTTTTCAAGACAGGAAATGCCAGACCAAATACACCATTTCCCTTCAATGTTCTAAGTCTGAAAAAACCACATGGTACTTGTCAACCCAAAGCCAAGATATGTTCCCTTTGGTGGGGTAAATCAGCAACGATGACAGAATTAGTACTATACTAAAGTGGTGTGTGGTGCCTGTCCTTTGTTGAAAACAAAACTCTCTCTCTATTTTTTTTTTCAGTGAGAGTAGCCAAAAGCCATAAACTGTCCAGAAGACTTTTGGTAAATCTTGGGCCCAGCTGTGCTGAGCAAAACTCCACATGCAAAGGTAAGAATGAATCATTCTGTGTTTAGTAGCCACGTGTTCCCAAATAACATTGTGTTTGTTGAACTTTAATCAACACTGAGTTTATATGCTGTTATCAAGCAAAAGACTACATTTGATTGAAGAATGGAAGTTTTACCATTGCAAGTCAAAAATTTCTCTAGTTTTTAAAGTGATGCCTAATCCATTTATTCCTGTGGTTTAGCTGTGTTTTGTTGTTTTGTTTTTGTATGTGTATGTATATTGTGGCTTTCATTCTCATCTGTTCTTCAAGGAAATAATTTAAAATCTTCAAGTGGCCAAGTCAAGACTTCAAGTTACAATCAGTTGTGCTGAACTAATTCCTGTGAACTTTTGCAGAGTGTGGTACAATGCATCTGTTTCCAAATTTCTCACACATTCATCTATCACAAGATTTGCTGGAACATAATTGAGTTATTATCACATTGTATTTAAAAGAAGAACAAAATATCTAACAATTGATCTGAATATGATGGTGAATACATTAATTCCTAGCACTTGGGAATCAGAGGCATGTAGGATCCAAGTCAGCCAGGGTTACATTGTGACAACCTATCTGATAGATAGATAGATAGATAGATAGATAGATAGATAGATAGATAGATAGATAGATAGAGAGAGATAGATGACAGATAGGTAGGTAGGTAGATAGATTATAGACAAAGTATATAGATAGGTAGATGATAGAAAGATAGATGATAAATGTAGCAACTTTTAATCTAAATCAAAATGTCTTTATTTTTTATTCTAATATGTAAGTTTTATATATTTTACCCTTGATAGATGAAGAAAAAACTAAATTTCTGCTTGACAATTTACAGAGATCGTTAGGGGAAATAATAAAGAAAATAAATTTGAATACATAGTTATTAATTTCTGCGCAATTTTATTTTTAAAAATAGACCACTCAAATATGATGTGGGGAGTTGTTACTTTTTGAACAGTGACTATAAATGGTCAACTAAAAGTGTGCATCACTTACTATGATACATGGCAAATACTACGGAGCCCCCAAAGTATGTAAGACACTTTTACTTATTGGTATCTATTTTCCATTTCATGTACAATAGTACTTATCTTTATTCAACAGCCCTGATTGTTTTACCAACTGACAGACAGTTGCCTAGAATGTCCAGTTGGTCTTTTTTAGAGTCCTGTGTCCCTGCCTTGGACCCTGGTGAAAGCATGGAGGAAAGAGGACCTATAGGTTGGCAACATTGGAATAAAATAACAGTAACCCCAGATGAATCATAATATTCCCAAACCAAGAATGCCTTGTGGCTAGTGGAATACACCTGATTTCTTTGATAAAATATCTCAAACCTCAGTTTTTCCATGGCGTTATTTGAAATAAAAGTTGTCTCTCTTAAAGCTACATCTCAAGGGTCAGGATTAGTCCTGTTACAAGAAAGCACATGCTAACAGCATCCACATTCAGTCCATGCCCCCATGAGTACCAATATACTTTGATATCTAGACATATGCTTTTGACCTTTGGATTAGCTGGAATGTTCTGTCTGTACAGAAAGTTTGCCATAATCTTTTAATAAGTTTCAAAAATGAACCAAGTTCAACAGTGGTTCTCAACGTACCTAATGCTGTGACCCTTTAATAGTTTCTCATGTTGTACTTACTGACCTCCAATCTTAAAATTATTTTCATTGCTACCTCATAAATGTAATTTTGCTAATGTCACAGATTGCAATGTAAATATCTGATATACAGGATGTATTTTCACCATTACAAATTGACCCAAAGGGGTCACAACCCACAAGTTGAGAGCCGCAGTTTTATATCTCGCTCTCCTTTAAAATATTCTGATTCTATGAATGATTTTGTATTTCAGCTTTCTTAATCTAAATATTTCCCCCAACTCTTTTAGGTCATTCTAAAAATTTATTCTTAAGACCATATAGCTCACTTTTAAGAAGGTGTATTTATTTAAATTCCTTCCAACGCTACATTTTCACTCTGCCTTTGTTCATATAATTTGAGAAGAAATGAATCATTATCTGTTCAGAGGCTGGTGGACTCCCACAGAGAAGTATGATTCCCAGTGCAAAATAGATGAACACCACAGCACCTATGCTCAGTGGCCTGTGGTCATTGAGTGTGAACACATTGCTGGTTGTTCCAGACTTTTAGTGTTGAGCCTCATCATGTCATCTTAGCATGTCTGTTTAGAGACCCGTTTTCAAGAGATGTGGAAGCAAATGGTTCAAAAAGAGAATTTGAATCATGTTATATTTCAACTTTAGTAGCCTTACTCATCCAGGATAACTATGATTGACAGCATTTAATTCTATACTTTGAAGTATACTTTCTATTTAAATTTCACAGAAGATTTGGGATTTCCTTAAGGATTTTATGTTCAGGCTTGAGTACTAATCATAATCGTACTCAGTTCCAAATATGATCAAATCTGCCTGTCTTCCTAGTCTGTGTAAAGTTTGCTCCCATGTCTCTATAATGATAGATGTGTCTATGAAGCTTCTATAAGTGGGATGTTAAGAATCACATTGAAATCTGGTGCAGATATGTGCATGCCATAGCTTGGCTTTGAACTCCAGTGATCTACCATGAACATCATGGTCTATTCAGTCAGTGTTTTCAGATGATATGGCAGAAACAGAAGAAAACATAGAAGCAGCAAGGACTTCAACCCAGAGCCTAGAATAAACTAACCTGACCCATAGCCTAGAGCAGAATCAGCTAGCTGAATTGAACATAGGTTAGTCAAACTACAGCTAACCCACACGTCCTCGTCTATAAACCCCTGGCTTCTGGTAAAGTTAGTTATGTATCATTACTGTGACAATTCCTCAATGACAAAATGTAAGATGCAATATCAGCTGGACACATCTCCAGGCAAGAACTAACTCTTTGGCTTTAGTGCAACTGTAAAGAATATATGTTCAAAAAACAGTCCTGGGCAGAAACAAGATGTCTTTAGACTATAAAGAGTAGAGATAAAATTAGGAAAACAAAACCTTAAACAAACCAAAAATTACAAATGGCAGGAAGGACAATGACTGTGGGTAGGAAATCGGGATTAAATTTCCAGCCCAGAATCACCCCAGTAACCCTGTACTGACCACAAATAAAGTTTTCAAAGCTAATTCCTTGGATTATTCACATAAAACTGAATATGGGCGTCTTAGCCACCTTTGATAAATAGATTCTAAATGAAATGCAGAAGTAAATTTAAAACACAATCACAGAAATCCTTCATTGAAAATGGAAGAAAAGTTTTGTGACCTTGGGTTATACAAACATTTTTAAAATTTAATATGAAAAATGCAATCTGTAAAATAAACAGTAAAATGGATACTTTTTCCTTACAAAGAGTCTTTGTTGACAAAAGATTTTAAGAGAATAGGAAAACTCAGAAATTTGAAGAAAATATTTGTCAATCACACTTCCAAATGTTATTTTTTTCTATTATTATTTTCAGAGCTGATCATTGCTTAATGCTAAAGCAGACATCACATTTAATCAGACATGGGACAGCTAATAATTATAATAAGCAATTGGGGAGATGGAGAGATGGCTCAGTACTTAAGAACACAAGACTCATGTTTGGTCCCCAGCACTCACATTGAGTGACTCACAACTGCTAATAAATCCAGCTCCAGGAGATCTGACATTCCCCCACTGGCCTCCTTGGCACCACAATAACATGGGAGTGTCCATGTATGGATAGATGCACACACACACACACTAAATCTTTTAAAAAATAATAAACAGTGAAATATTCTGCATTATTAAACATCCAAAAAAGCACAAATTAAAACCACAGTGAAGTTCCATACCTAGGACCATGGCTAAACTAGAAGAAACACACAGTTGATGCTAACAAATGTTGAGGAAACTAAAGAGGATCGGAAGAAACTGGAGCCATTGTGGGTTGCTAAAAAGAGTGAAAAATGATGTAGTCACTTGGGAAACTGTTCTGCAGCTTGTTACAAAATTTAAGATGTATTTATATCATGACACAGTTAATATTAATATCATCTGAAATACCACCGGGACACTACTGCAAGCTTTATTGTGCTTTGCCTTCACAGAGAACAGCCACTGAGCAGTTGCCAGCACATGGTTCAGTTATGAGAACGGTTGCAGTGGGGTCACATAGGTTTCAGTTAACCACAGCCAGGAAGCCAGCATGTGACACAGAATGTGTGCAGCTAATGACAGTCTTTATGTCTTAACAGCCCTTACATCTTTGCCAGATATGCTACTCCTTGAGGCAAACCTGGGAAAGTCTATTTCTTTCTGTTGGTTTGTGTGTTGGGACATGGCAACAAAAGCAAACACTCCCCTGTCCTCTGGGATCCTGATCCACCAACCTCCATGATGATGCCAATGATTTAGGCCCCCTACTGTCTCTCACGCTTTAGTCTTTCCCACATTGTACCAGAGTCAGTGTCTGTGAACAGTGACACTCAGAAGAATGTCAGTCCCATTATCATATGTTAAAACTCTTTAACTTCTTAGATAGACACCTTCTTGCTGTTGGCTCACTTGCGATGGGGAAAGCTGTCCTAGTTAGTCCTTTGCTGAAAGGCTCTTGCCAGCAACTGCTTGAGTTGCTACAGGTAGATGTCCCTCCATCATTGCCTTCAGATGAGACTGAACTCTGTGGACAGTCTAACTGCAGCGTCTTGGCAAACCTTCAGTCAGCATCATCCAGCAAGGCTCCTCCTATATTCTTGACTGTACGATGATAATGTTTAGTTTTGGTTTTGTTCTTGTTATTTTTAGATAGCAATACCTATACTATGGGTTTATTGATGGTCAGCATGACTAGATATGCTTATTGGAAAACAAATTAATTTTAATGTCTAAGTAAGGGAAAGTCAAAATATAAAGGATAAAGTTTTAAACTTAAAAAAAAGACAATTACACAGATCACTGACTCAGCTTGTTAAAACATTCCTATGGATTCACACATTCCATTCTTCACAAGCAAGCTGCTCCAGTAGCATGGAAAACAGTTTCAATAATGTGCAGTAAAATTAATATAGCAGATAGAAAATTGCAATCTATTATTATTATTGTTATTATTATTATTGTTATTATTAATAAATTAGGGGGGTTTTTTTAGAGAAGTTTTCTCTTTGTAACAGTCCTGGCTGTCCTGGAACTCACTTTGTAAGCAAAGTCCTGGCTCCAGACTAATAGAGATCTTCCTGCCTCTGTCTCTCAAGTGCTAGGATTAAAGTCATGAACCACCACCATCTGGCCTCAGTCATTATTTCTTATTAAATGTATATTATTTAATAATAAAGTTTTATTATGTCCATTACTCATTAGAAGTTACTCATTTTTTATGATTCAGTTTATAGTTTCATTGTCAAGTTACCATAAATGTTCTGATAAAACATAAATGTTTGGAGCATAACTATTAAACACTAAACTTCTATACCTTTTACAAGTGGCAACAACTTTGTCATTTAATACCAACAACTTTTGTCTTTAAAATATGTAAGTTTACATTATTGTGCCTTTGATAGTGTCTTTTTTTAAGCTAGAGAGGGGTGTGTGTGTGTGTATATACATATATATATATATATTAAAATGTACTCTTGAAACTGTGTTTGGGACAGTCATGTAGCTAATACTAAATGTTGCAAAATATAATAAAAACATTGGAGTTAATTGATTAAACCATCTTATAAAAAGACAGATGCTAGTTAGTTAAGAAGTCAACCTATACCAGGATATTGTTTCATTGATAAAATTTGTTACGTAGCATTATTGAACAATTACGTAGAATATTGAACAATATTCAAAATATGCCATCATATCAATACCCCAAAAAGAGGTCCAGGGTAGGGACCAGGACATTTTGTTTTATATCACTGACCTCTGAGGACACATGACACTGGGATACTGCTGTGGAAAGTCATTCTGTATACTGTGAATATGTGTTGCCCTGATTGGTTGATAAATAAAACACTGATTGGCCAGTAGCCATGCAGTAAGTATAGGTGGGGTAAGCAGACAAAGAGAATTCTGGGAAGAGGAAGGCTGAGTCAGGAGTCACCAGCCAGACACAGAGGAAGCAGAACTGAGAAAAGGTGCTAAGCCATGTGGCTAAACATAAATAAGAATTATGGATTAATTTAAGCATAAGAGCTAGTCAGTAATAAGCCTGAGCAAATGACCAAGCAGTTATAATTAATATAAGATTCTGAGTTATTATTTTATAAGAGGGTCATGGGACTGTGGGGACTGGGCAGGACCGGAGAAACTTCTGGCTACATTACATTAGTTGAGTCTTGTTGCTTGATCAGTTTGAGCTTGATATTATTGGAGATGTGCTTATTCTGTTGCTTACTTCTTTCTTTTTTTGTATTGATGAAAGGTTTGATACTGTTTTCTTATCCATTTTTATTTTTTCTGCATTCTTACCATATTTTACATGTCTGATTTGCCATCTGTGGCAAATTATAGAGGCTTGCAAATTTTTTTGAAATTTCTTCCTTTTAGATGTGGTATCTGTTCCCTCTCCCTTTAGATCTGGGTCTGATTAGAACTGCTTTGACCAATAGAATGTGAAACTGACATTACGCCAGTTCTGGGCTGAGCTTTAATAAAAATTAAATAAATAAATAAAAATTAAAAAAAAAAACTTGCAAGTGTCCCTGAGTTCTTTTGAGCCTGAAGAGACATGAAAAGTTCCAACTTCCCTCTGGGACAGATGATATAGAAAGATTCTGAGCCCATTTGGACAGAGGGCCAACTCAAGCAAGCTCATCTTTCTAATTACCACTACTAAAACACTGGGTATGACCAAACATCACTGACCATCTTGACTATTCTTGTCCCAAATAAATGCCTACTGACACTTACCGAAACCACTGTTACTGCAGCAGGGGAACTGTCAGCTCAGTCCTGCCAATCACACGACCCTCAAAATGTGAGGGTTAACAAATAAACAATGCTGTTGCTTAAGATATCATTTTTCCTTAGTATATAGAAACCTATTTCATAAAATATGACTTTCAGATGATAGTAATTATGTATTTATACACTTTATAAAATACACAACAAGACTGCCCTCCACCAAAGGTAGGCACTCTTGGCATGCATTGCCTCTTAGATGTTTAGTACACTTTCTGGTGAATTGTATGCTCTGATATTTTTCATTTATTGTCAATATATTTTTTTTAATTTCAACCTTTATTTTTGTGCTCTTAATCTTTCTATACTGGCATTAGCATTGCTAATTTTATCTTCAATAGCCTATTCTTTCTACCAGGAAAACGTTTGTCCCTTTTACATTAAAACTTGTTTGTTTGTTTTTTTACTTTATTTTATTTTTTACCTATTTTACAAAAATAGAAGTGGTCCTTGTGGTGTTCTTCTTACACTCATTTTCTGTTTATCTCCCTCTCTTTTCTGATCTCTCTGCCTTCAGTTTTCATTTATATTTTTATATATAATATATTCTGTTGCAAATATTTCAATTTGTATCATAATATTCACAAAGTACCCCCAAAAGAACTGAGGTTTAATCTTTTCTGTCTTAAGGGGTTAAAATTTTAATGAATTTCCATAAATGTGCAGAAGTTTGTGTGAAGTTACTTGAAGGCATCCATTTTAGGAGACTTGAAAATTGTGTCTCACACCATCCCAAGTCTTCTGTAGGCTTCTTTTGGATATATTTATCATTATTATAAAAGACTATTGAATAAATAGCATAACCATCATGTTCAATGACATAGTTTACCAGCAGCACCAAGATTTTCATATTTAATAAAATAAAAGGATATGTACATTGCATAATTAGTTTTAAGGAGTATTCGCAGTATGTTCATAAGGATGTCTATTGCCATCAAGTGGCTTGTTTATCATTAAATCATATTAAGGAGTCATGCATTCAGACAGAGAAAATTGTACTGTAGTGGGGCCTTGAAATAGTGGTTGGCAACTCATTGCCATTTCAAAAGTTATGTCTATTTTCATACACAGTATATGCACCAAAATATTTCCATCTGTTAGAAAGCTAGTTTTAGTTCATCATCTTCAACCATACTTGTTTGGTCAGTAGCAGCTGTGTGTAAAAGCCATGTACTGAGGATACACACAAAAAAAATTATATTGTGTCCATAATCATGCCTTGTGTCATCAGATGTCCAGTTGGCATTTGTGTTTGCTAACAACCTTTTACCTCATCATGTTATAAATACCACGTAAACCTGATTGAAGACTCAACTCTTGTATAAAATAAACATATTATCCAGTAATCAATTAACTTAATAAGGAACATTGTACACAGGGATGATGCTAAAATGGACCTTTGTCTTTTTGTCAAAAGGTGTGGTACTATAAAGACAACTGTACTGATAATGATTACTGAGTAATTGATCGATACAGCAAAACCATATCAGTGCAGCATGTATGTATTAGCTTGTAGTTACTACGGAGCAGTGATCTGGGTGTGTTAGCTGAATCCTCTGCTTCGGGGTCTTCATGAGGATAAAATTCAAATTTCATTTGGAGCTGGGATCCCATCTGAAGTCTCACTGGAGAAGAAATCTGCTTCCACAGGTTGTTGGCAGAATTTAGTTTCTTATTCTTTTCACTATTGTTCAGAAGTAACCCTGAGTTACTTGTCAGATGGACGACTTCATTAAACAGCTCCCCATCCTGCAGTTTTTTCCACCTCACCCAAGAAAAATGGATGGAAGCTTTCTAGAAAGAGATAAAAAAAAAAATCAGAATCCAGTACAAATATTCATGTATACGGCATCCACTCACACTTCCAGAGTCCATTCATTAGTAGTATGTGGTAGATCCTGCTAATGGCAGCAGGGGGAGAGAGGATATATAAAGACATAATTAGAACTCTCGATTATTGTGAGCCTTCTTAGAGTCTGTCTTGGAGTTTGATCTCCAGTGCTTTGATAAATATCATACCTGAAAGCGACTTGGAGTAGGAAAAGTTTTATTTGGCTTATATTTCCCACTCACAGTCTATCATGAAGAGAAGTCAGGACAGGACCTTAAACAGGAACCTGAGGCAGAAACTGGAGCAGAAACCATGGGGGAATGCTGTTTACTAGCTTGCTCCCATGCTCAAGTTCAGCCACTTTCCTTACATCTCTCAGAACCAGCTGGCCAGGGATGGTACTGCCCATAATGGGATGATTCCACCCACATCAGTCATCAATCAAGAAAATGCCATACAGACTTGCATACAGGACAATCGTGTGGAGACGTTTTTCCCACAGTGGTTTCCTCTTCCCAGATGACTCTATCTTATGTTAGGTTGACTCATCAAGGAGCTAACCAGCCCTTTACTGAATTCCCACCCGGCCATATTAGGCTCCCAGGGAAAAATGGAGTTGAAGTAGTGTTTCATTGGATTTTTCTTCTAAGGAAGGTGTGAAATTTCTACTTACTTTACATGTTGTTGAGCAAAGTTGAAGTGTTGAGAGAACTGAATAGACACAACTGTTCTGGGTCCCAAGCAACAACTACTCCAATGTTTTAGCTCCACTTTAGGAGTTTTCAGGGGAGGTCAGGGGCATCTACATGCCCAGCGCTTGCAGGACAGTGCAGTGTACAAAGCAGGATGTTGTATGGTCCCAAACCTCCTCCAATCTCTGCTTAACTTGAGCTTTAGGAATATAGCAAATCTCTGTGTGCTCTGATTTCTCTATCCACACCATGCTTACAAGCTGTTGTTGGTGACACACACTGACATCCTCAGCATGGCTAAAGGTCTCAATTATGATTGCATTCCACAGATTTCAAAACCTATCAAGATGGGAGGAGATGGTCAATGGATGAAACTCTTACCGTATAAATATGAGGACCAGATCTAAGATCCCCCAGAAAAGGATGGGCAGGCATGGCAGCCTGCCTGTGATTTCAGGGCTCAGGATGTGAAGACAGGGGCTCTCCAGAGCAAGCTGGCTAACCAAAGTGTCAGAATTACTAAGCTCCAGGTTCATTTCAGAGCCCCTGCCTCAATGAATAATGTAAAGAGTGAGAAAAACTCCTGATGTCAGCCTCAAGCCTCTACACATATGGACATCCTAATATCACATGAACACACACACACACACACACACACACACACACACACACAAACACACACACATCACACTAAATTGAAAACAAAAACCCTATCAATCTAGCCCCATACTGAGGTCTTCAAAGAATAAAGTATGCCTTAGTTGCTTAAAGGGAGAAATCAGCATGTCACATGATTTTTCTTAGATTAAAATTAGTTGCATATTTTCAGCAAACCCAACATTATAAACTTTAACATGTGTGATCTCCTGAATAATAACTTTAAACTAACCAGCACAACTGCCTTGTCAACTTGGAATACATGTATATCACTATTAGTCCATAATCTCTCTTTTTTGTTTATCCCCAACATCTCATGTTAATTTACAATCAAACCATGATATAACTTTAGACGTCCCCCATTATTTTAAAATATCTAACACTACTACTAGATTGCTCTCAAGATCACATTCAGCTGCCTTTCAAGTGGAAAGGACCACTTTCCCAATGGTGTTTCTGCCTACAGTGGG